>JANHGB010041715.1:8167-40689 GCA_026283785.1 Coracopsis vasa
TGATGGTAGTGGTGGAAGCTCCAGTAAAAAAGAAGATTTCTACCATGTTGGTTTTATCCCAAAATAATGATATAAACCACCTCACACTACTATATGGCAGAAATTCCAAATTAATTGGGTGAAGGCACTTACTGAGCCAGATGGTGAAGACTTTCCTACAGGATTGAATGAAGATGGATTGCCTAATTTCAACAGTAGGATTGTGCTGGAAAAAGTGCCAAGAAAGATTTCCTCTGGGTGTGCATATATGGGACATATGTGCATCTTTCTCCTGAAAAAGGTAATAGAAAATACATTTGACAGTGGGAAGGAGCAGCAGCAAACATCCAGTCTCTGGGGGCAGCAACAAACCTTAATATTCTGAACATTCTCACCTGGGTTCCTATCCACACCCTGCCAATGGGGCCAAAGGCACTATTTAAGCTCAGCCCAGGGCTATCAGTTTCTCTACTAACTACGTGTAGGTTTGGTGGTCTTCGAAGCGCTGCTGATGTTCCCTTGCCTGACTGTGGTTCTGGATCGTGTCCTGGTTTGATGTTTAATCTGTTCCATCACCGAGGTCCTGCGTGCCCATGGGATCGAGCTCACCCTACTATCCGGCTGGGTGGTGAGGTGGAATAGACTTTGGCTATGAGACCCTGCCCTGCTGCACCCTGGAACTGCTTCTTGCTCCCCAGGGAGCTACTGACGCCTTGGAGTGCTCTATCTGGTACTGCCAGAAAGCAGGCCCATGTTTTCTCCTGAGCGTGGGAGCAGGTTAGCTGTTGAATACATCTGACAGGAATTCCTTTCTTTTTTTCTCAGTAGGAAAGCAATGAAACTAATATTATCCTAAAGGAACCACATCAGAATTTCCTCTATTGAGAATGTTAATGCTTAGTTCCCTTCCTTATTTCTGTTTTTTATTTGGAGTAGAGTATATGTATTGGTGGCTTTCTTTCAGGAGGAAAGAATTTGGGTGTAAATTATTAACTACATTTTATTTTCATAAATGGAACTGAAAGCTGACTTCTGCAACAGGTGAAATGGCAACCTACAACTGTCTCATGGCTGCTGGGTGATTAATGCAAAAATAACCTGTAAAGTTACACTGAAGTCATTATGATTGGTACTTTAATCTCAGCAAAACTTTGAAACTTTTTCTTAGCTGCTGCCTCCAATGGTAAATTTTGATAGAGTAGCACAGTATGTGCCTGTTTCTTTACCACTGTAGAGGGCTGTCCATTAAACATGTGAGTACCTTAACTGATTGCAGGGAATTAGCTCCCTTTTAAGGAGGTTTAGCTCCCTTGCAAGACTGTCTTCCCCTTACTGTAACTCTGATGTTCTTTCTCCAGTTCTTAATCTCTACTGACAACAGGAAGGAAAACAAGTAGCTTGGGTGATGTTTGAAACAGGCTGATTCTTATATACTCATTGCTGACTGTGGTTGGCACAAATGTGTACTGAGGTTTGAGGGTCCTGTGCCTCATGCTGAGGAGGTACAGCATGATGTTCCTGTCACAGCTTGCAGGTATGGATGCTGATCCCTGTTCAGGGCTGCATGTACTCTTGAGTAATCCTTTCCTTAGTATTTCTGTGCTTTAAAAGTAATTAAGCATGGCTGTTTGGAGACTATTATTGCATAGGAAATGATGAAATTATTGGGTGGCTTTATTTTTTTTTAACATACCTCATTTTAGAAGTGGGAATTAGAAACCTTAGAAACTAGTAAAATAAATGTGGAGCCTTTCTTGTAGTTCTTTTCACTCAGCCATATGCCAAGTGCCAGTCAAACACCTGTATGTGTACTGGAAGCTGTTGAATCATGTTTCTTTTCAGTGTTTATCTGTTATGACTTAGAAGAGCCCTGTAAACAATCATCTTATAATCACCTAAATTGATTAGTATAAACAGTAACTAATTAAGGTTTTTATTGCCTGCACCTGGGAATAGTCTATTAAAGGCAAGTACATCCTTAATTTACTCAAACTGAAAAGAGGAATTTGAAGGTCTGTTTTACTCTTTTCTTCAAGGACCTAGAGCCACTGTTGGTGTGAAGATCTCTGTCATCTACAGGTTCCTTTTACTATTCCTGAGGTAGTGCTTGCTCATTCTTTCCCATTCACTCTTGTATGTAATTTGTGAGGTCTAGGATCTGGAATTTGCTTCTTTCCTGAATTCTACATGTCTGACAAGCACTTTGTAGAGTCAACAGCAAAGAAAAATTAAAAAGCAGCAGCTCTTAGCTTGGATAGTCAAGTGTCTTTTCTTTCTAACCTATTTGGTTTATATTCTGGATCCTTGTCTCTAGAGAGCTTTTCTTCCTTTCCTCATTGCCTACAGGATGATAAGCCACCTGCCTGACTGGATCAGTGAAATTCACTTAATTCTTGCTCAGAGGGATCAATATTTGCCAGTAGAGTATGGATTTCGTGTGAGTGCTGCCAGCTTGATACAGATGCCTTTTTTCCTTGAGGTAGAGCTCCAGGGTAGTATGCATCATGAGCTCTCTTGCTGTGTATATGAAAAAAAACCCAAACCCAATAGCTTTTTATATAGTATTGTATAACAACAAAATAGGAAAGAAGTCTTAAACTGCGAATTTGATATTTTTTTCCAAAGAAGCACGAAGTCTATCTCTCACCTTTTTCCTACCTTCCCAATTGCCTGTTGGTAGCTATTTAACAGAGATCTTGGACTCCTGGGAAAAGTTTGATTGGTTACCAGGAAGCAGGCCTGCATTTATGACTAATCTGTAGCCTTTATGCTGTTTTCTTTTATCACTAGAGAAAAGTAACAAAATTTATTAAATAGGAATAAGTCACTTTATGCTGCAGCAAAAAAACTTCCTTAGAGTTAGGATGATAATAGCTGTTTGTTTTCCTAGTCAATTGAAAATAAAGCACCTACTGCCCAGTGTGACTTTTGTAAAATTCCCCTTATAGGGCCCAGTTTCAACTCTTCAAAGACATCACTCTCACCACAGTTAATGGGCTTGAGTATAACCTTGTGTGAGGAAGGACAACACCAGGTACAGCGCTAATAAGCCATTATTCTACAAATATGGACCACTTAAAACATCAGAGGACAATGAAATGTTTCATTGACTGATCTGTTTTAATCACAGGTAATATTTATGGCCATAATTAGAGGTCAAATTTCCCACTTAACAGTAGAACATATTTACAATAGGGACACTAGCACTTGCATAATCCAAGATTTTAGTGCAGAGTCGTGCAGATTTAAGCCATGTGCAGAGGCAGGATTACTACACACTCAGCTTTGGTACGCTGTCTATTGGACTCTCAGGTTCTTGTTTGGCTGTAGTTTATGGTAATGACTTGTAATACAACAGACTTATTGATCATGAAACTGGTCTGGCTTATGTTCCCCGTGTGGTCATCACCTCTATATTTTGGGAGATATATAATGGAAGTGTTTAGCAGTTACACATCCTTTTTTCCCTCCTTGGGCGGTCAACCTATGAAGAATACATTCACTTACACTTCCAGCTACCCCACCAGACTATTTACAGCATCATTTGAGAGTTCTGAGGGTTTTGAATGGTCTTAGGGTGCCCTTGAGACCTGCTTATTGATTGTGATGGGGATCACCATGTTGGCACACATACAGAGTGTGTTTTACCCACGACCATTGCATCTGATCTTAAAAGTTAAGCAAAGTCAGGTTTGGGTCTTGTCCAGGGTTAGACAACAATATAGGAGGACCAAGAGATTTTCCCCACAGCTGGACAGTCATGAGTGGTAGGGTGTGTGGGATAGTATGGGCACATATCTAGGCCAGTGGGCCCCTCCCGTGCTTTGATGCCTATGAACAGTCTTGCATTACAAAACATTAACAACACAGCTGTCAAGTAGGTGGAGGCACTTGGAACAATGCAGTCAAAGTCCTCCTGTACCAAGGTTTGGGGATGTAGTCAGTCATTGAGCTTTTTGATCTGATTTTAAATTCATGCCAGAAAGGTACTTGAAAAATATGACTAGTTTCAAGAATCTAAAGGATACAAACTGCAAATTGATCTTATAAAAGGTTAAAGGAAGAGGGGACCTCCTGATAGGAAAGGTGATGATTAAAAACTTTCTAGACTTCCTTCAAAACCTCAGCTGTGTGCTTCACCTCTCAGCTCCCGGAACCAAAACTCAGACTAAGTTAGTGTTTCTTTAGGCCTGGGATTTAGAATTCTTCTGTGTAGATTAACACTGGCAATTACACATGATAAACTGAACTGTAAAGAAAGTGTTATTGCTCTCTGATGAAATAATTTCAAAATCCAGTCTTGGTTTTAAAGTTTTTAGAGCTGGCAACCAAACAACTTCATGGGATAGAGATGGAATTGCAGCCTTTAAACTGCATTTAATCTGAATTACAAGTAAAAGTACAATTTTTCTAGCAGACTGACATCTGGCAAAGGGAAAAATCTGGTCTTCATGGCCATCTCTAGATTTAATATATAAGGAATGTATTAACTAATATGATTTTAGGCAGGACTTTATGGTGAGGGCAAGTGGTGTTTTAAAACATCAGAGCAACCGGTTATATCCAAGCTTGTTCTTCTTGAGTATGATATGTGGAATTACTCATTCCATATTTAGAAACATACACTGTAGGTACCCTTACCTGAGCTGCTTCTTACTCTAAAGTCAAGGTACTGCATTTTTAAGTATAATTAATCTATAACATCTGTCTCACAATGAAATTATTTATGCTTTTGAAGAGCTTATTTTTCCACCATGGACAATAAAACAATTCTGTGCTACTTAGGTGTGGGTTTTCAAGATCTGCAGTTCAGGGAGATGTGATCCCATCCATGTTGTTCCTCCTATTGTGTCTAAAGTATGCTAATTTAAGTGCGCTGGATGTTTCCAACTATGTTCCTTGCTACTGTAATTATAGCTTAACATAAAAATGGATGCACTCAGTCCCCTGTGTTACTAGAGAACTGTTTGACAGCAATGTTTCAGCCGGACACTGAGCCTTAGAATGAGCATGTAAATTATCTCAAAATAAGCACCAGCTCTTTAGCAGGTGACATTTTCTGCATATAAGTTTGCTTGGTTATTAGGTGTTCATCGATCCAACTTGTTCTCAATCAGTGCTTGGCAGTGGAAGCTCGTCTTGAGCATAGAGGCAAAGTAGGAGTGCCTGAGCCTGATGAATCAGATCAGGAATGGCATGCCTTCCATGAAGTGTAGGACCAGGAGCAATTTGTGGGAGAAGCACAGTAATGAACATTCAAAGCTTGCATTGTGAGGCAAGGAGGAAAAAATAGGGTAAGAAGGGAGGATGCGTAATGGAAAAAGCGGTATGTTAACCTGTCAAAGTTAGCTTATAAGGAGTGATTTTTAAAATACAATGGCAAATACAACTGCTACAGCAAAGTGTGAGATTTCTCACTCTCTAAGGGAGGTTTCCATGTTATGTTGAAACACTATTTGAGCTGCATGAATTTACAGCCCGGGTACTGTGTGCATGGAGGGGCTCCCCGAGGCTGTGTTGATGGCACTGATATGATACAGAGGAGGCTTATAGTGATTTAAATGTATACTCCTTTCTGGGAGTAATAACCCAGCCTCTGAACTACATGACTAGAATGGCTTGATGATAACACCAGAGAGAGACCATGATTCAGCTCTAATTTATGCTAGCTTTACATTAGTAAGTCAGCTGACAGCAGTGGAATTAGTCATGAATTTTTGTGATGTAAGATGAGAACTAAGAACAGTTTGTGTGCTTGAAATTTGGGCTTCTATACTCCACCAATTTGTATCACAAAGACTACATTATTCAGGCATGAGTTGTTTCATATTTAATATCATATTACATATGTCCCTTGATGAACAAAGGACTGTAATGTAATTGGGTTCAACCGTCAGGTTAAACCCTCAAGAGAACAGAGTTCAAGCTGTTAATAAATTGCTGCAGAATCCAGACATAAAATTGAAGGTTGGGAATTCCATCTGTTGTTTTAATAGAGATAGAGAACGATTACTTAAATATTTTAGAAAAGCTTGGCTGAGTAATAACCAAAGAGATGTGGTGGGACAGTGTTTACAAGCCTCTGCGCTACTGACTCACTGTGATGGCATGATAAGACAAACCGGGAGCTATTAAAAATACCTTCAATTTTTCTTTTTATCAGCCTGCTTTCAAGCTTCCTCAAAAATTCTTCATCCTAGAATGAGACTTAGCATTAAAAAATTATGAAGTTGACATGGCCTCAAATTCATTTATGGAGGCAGTATTGCAAGGTCCAAACTTGAGTGAAGTGCCCTTAGTCTGGAACATTTGCTCTGAAGAGTTACTCAATGCAGTTTTATTGGATGGTGTTGGAGATGGAGATGGAATAAAGAAAGTAAATGATGACTGGCTTCTCTGAAGCTGAGTGGTAGGAGCTGGATAGAGAAGGGAGGTATAACTAGGTTAGCAAGCAGAAAAACTTGTGGAATAAGAGAAAATACCATACATTAGAGGATGTGTAGTTTGGGAATTTTTCTTATTCTTAGCACTAAAGACTAAATTTGTGCTCATTTCAGCTCTTTAAAAGAGTATAAAGCAGCTTAGATATGCAATACAGAAACTAGAGATGCTGCAGATGGAGCTGAAGATTAAGTGAGGGCTTCGAGGCAGATGATGATCTTTTCCTCAAGACTTTTCTTTGTCAGATGCTATCACTGAAGTGACCAGAGCTCTCTGACGAAGCAGTGGTGAATGCTGACCCCTTTACTCCCATTAAGCTCTTCGTTTTGGTGGCAGCACCAACTGCTCAGCAGTGTGGCATCTAGACTGAAGGAATATTGGCTGTAATGGTCAAAAGCAGTTAACCTTTGCTTGGTGCTGGATTAAAAGTCAGGCAGGCAGCAGAAGATATTGCCCATCAAGGTTTTGAATGCGAGCTTCATTAGGAAATATAGCCCTGCTTCCTAGGTGAGAGGGTGTCAAGATTTCTTTCAATTAAAATCAAATTTGTGCTTCTGTGCCAGGGCGTACAACATTTTTACATAACAGAAGGCTTCTTTACTGAACTATATTCAAAGACTTAACAATGTGAGGTTTAAAATACATCATATTGACTTTTTTAAAACCATTTCATTTTTGTAACTGGGTCATCTATCCATTAATTCATACCCCTTATTGCTGAGAGATATTAACATAGATATTTTTCATAGCATTAATCTCCTGTAATATGAATCTCTTGCTTCTGAAATAAAACCCATTAAGCGTTTGTTGTTTCATACAAAAATACAGTAATCTGATAGCCTGATTAGATGTTATTTAATCTGATAATGGTGCACCATTGGTTGGGGGAAGACTGTTAAACAAACATGGAAGAATTGATCTATTGAATAACAAATTAATTTATCCTCTTGAATCTGTCCTTAAACAGTCCTCCCACTTCCTTGGCAGCATTTTTAGGAGCAGATTAATGAAATCTGGGGAATAATTTGCATATGCAAATTATACATGTAATTACTTTTTTGTAGTCACAGCAGACGTAGGTGACAATACAACTGCCTTCAAGCTTTTGCCAAAATGTAAATGTATCCTGCTGCATTTGGTAAGGTAATGCACACCCCTTCAGTTCCTCATGTCCAGAGGGAATGGGCAAAGTTGGTAAAATAATTCACGACTGAGGCAGTGCTGCTGGGGACTGTGGTCCACATGCAAACTCCCCCCACCTTGGCTGGTCAGGCTGTTACTGTCAGTGCAGAACCTTTCTCTCTTGTGTGCTTTTGTAGGGCTGATCGATATGCCCAGACTCTACCTCTGAGTCCCAGGGGGCTGTAAACATGGACTAGAAATACAGGAAAATCAGCCATCAGACCTGCCTATGCACCAGTTTAGAAAGGTGGAGAAGAGGTGGGAAGTGGAGCAGCTGAGGATTGTTGGGATGCAGGGCTGGCACAGGGGGATCTCCATCTGCAGGAGCAGCACAGAGAATCTCAAGGAGAGGTGTTGCAGCTTCTTGTTCTTGCTGCACTGGAGAACTGATCTGAAAACAGGAGCTCTGAGAAGTGTCAGGGTGATTTTTGGCTACAGCTGTAACTTGTAGTCCTTGCAGAGAGAAGCTGCTGCTGCAGAGTGAGTTGGGATTGGTACTTGTCACGATGGGTGGTACCATTCCTGCGATAAAGATATGGGTGAATTTTTCACATGGCTCCAGGTTTTGTACAGAAAGCAGTCGGCATGTCACTCAGCAGTGCCATAGCTTTACGGGGTCCTTTGCTGGGACTAGCAATGCCCAGAACTACAGCCTGTGCATCCTGTGCTACCTCTGCAGGAAATTGGATTTGCTTCAGTGGAGTTGCTCCAATTTATGCCTGAACAGAATTAGGCCTTCTACATGGTTTGAATTCAAATTACTGCTTGTCACAGCCACTGTGCAAAGTCATCTGATGTTAATTCACTGGAGTACTGTGGATTGTCTGTGCTCTCATCTTGTCTTTTACTGTCAAAGAAATATCCCAAACTGAAATGTATCCAGAGCTTGTGCACAGCAGCTCCAGTCCTCTTTTGCTGTAACTCAAAGGAACAATCTTTTGTAGTATTTACAGTGACTAGAGATTAGGTTCTAAATGTGGTATGAGCTATAAGAATGTTAAAAGAATTCTGTGCCACAGAAATAGCTTATAAATGCTCCTTGTCAGGATTATGCATGCAACCAGTTAGCAGGAATTACTGGGGTTTAGGCAGCTGGAAAGCATTCGTATACATTAAATGTTTTCAATTGATTAAGTGCAGCCTGTCTGTAAATACCTCTTCTTACCTTGCTGCTATATTGTCACTTTTTACACTACGTGATGGACCCTTCTTACTCCTTGGCTTAACTTTTCTTCAGTCACTTGTGGGTGACTGAAAGTCTTAGAAAATGACAACAGGCTGCAATTTGTTTTACAAATGTGGATGAGCTCTCTATGGAGGGCAAGATAGAACCTGGAAATAGGGTTTGAGTTTGGGGACTGCAGATCCTGCGTATGACCCCTGAATACATATGTGGATCTCATTCAGTATGAGAAAAATGTGACTTTAAACAAACTATTGAAAGTATGTAATAATAAATCATAAAAAGTGAAGAATAACTCAATTGGAAAGATGGTTTTGATGCTTTTTCTTTATTTCAGATGGTTTAATACCAAATAGTTATGTACATGTTTGCAGATATAAGCTCATGATCTTATAAGTTTAAAAATTCAAGAGAATTTTTGCATGAGTCTTTCCAGACCTTGCTCCTGTTTGCATTGTCATTCATATGCCCCTGGCATGCTTTAAGGGACAGTTGCTTGAATCCCAGAAGAATAAAATAATTTTAAATGGCAAAAGACATGTCAAATGTATTTTCTTATTTCACGATGGAACAACTTGTCTGATTTGTGCAGGAATTAAAAATGTGTTTACTAGAATATATTGCTAGCTAATGGAAAAAGGTAAATTTATTGGATGATCTCAGTAAAAAATATATGTTGTTCTGATCCAACCATTTTAGTATACTTAGACTTGGACAAGAAAATTAATATTTCACATAGCTTTCTTGAGCCCTTTTTGCCCTTTATTTCAGTAATGGGGTCTTGTGGCTTGAGCAGGTAAGTGAACCATGTCACTAATCTAACCTTGGCTAGTGATGAATCGCATGGCCTTCGGCAAGTAATGAAAAAAACCCATATAATTTTTGTCTCCAAGTCATCTGCATGCCATGAGTTGGACCTTTGTGAAGGCTGATCCATTTTTATAAAGAGCTTTCAGGTTCCTCAGTATAGCACACTGTAAAGAAGTCCAGTATTCAGCAAACAGCTCAGAAAATCTAGGGTCTGATAACTTAGAAATGATGCTCTAAAAATGTTAACTTGAAATTTATTGCATACAATGTGGAGAAAATGCCAGTGGGATCATTCATGGAATGAGCCTTTATTTATCTATTTGAATACAAAACTTTCTGATGATGTTGGCTAGTAGATCCTATATATCTCAAGAAAATATTAGTGAACGGGATCCTGTATTTTGGGAGTTAATGCTTATTTATAGCTTGCCTTAGTTCTCATCCCATTGACTCCCACAAGTCATTCTGTCATTGATCTCTGGGATTTCACAGAGCAGTTAGTCATTCAGAATTAACTGGCTCTGGTTTGCTTTAGACTGAGGTAATGGTAATGGTGCTGTGAAATGATGTCTCAGGTTTCTCAAATCCCCACTAAAGTGCATGCAGAAGCATTGCCACTGTTGGAAAAAGTGAATCAAGAAAAAAAATCATTTTTTGCAGGCTTCTGTAGGTGCTTACTTTCTTTAAGGACTGTAGTAATTATTTGATATTGTTGAACATTTCAAGATTTGGAATATTTTGACTAGTGGAATTCAAGAGTTGCAGCTGGAGTTAAACTCGAGACTCATCACAGGAACGATCAAAGGCAGGGTAACTTTTGCTGCTGTAAAAAACCCAAACTTCTTGGCCTAGGTCATCTTCCCACAGAGATGATCAAGGAAATGAGTGCTTGCAAAAGTAGCCACACTTCTATTTCTGTGCTTTCTAGAAGTGCTGAGCAATTACCTGTATGTGTAGGCAGCCAAATGCCTTTAAAAACCAAATGTTGCATTAATTCTCCAGCTGTACAATGAAAATAACCTGGTATTGTCAAACGTCTAAAAGCTTGACAAAATCTGTTCAGCAGGCCTGGAACTGATGGGCTCTTAAGCCTTTTGAAACATCTAAATTAACTTTAAATCATCAGGTGGAGGAAGGATGTCCCTTAAGAGACGAGAGACAACAGGGAACTATGCCTTCTAGGTGGATATTACAGGGCTGTGGTGGTTTTGGTCAGAAGTAGTAAATTAAGGTTCAGACACCAGTGTTCACTTAAAAGGTGATGTACCCATACCATCTGGGATTAATACATGCTACAGAATGATTCATAAAACTGCACGGAAATGATGTATGTTTATCCAGTACCTTTGACTCTCAGCACAATTCATAAAAATGTAAGTGTTCTGCTTCCTTTGAAACAGAGACTTGACAGTGTATAGGGTTCCCTGCTTCTTGTTAGCATCTCATTTAAGCTAGGAGTGGACAGGGAACCTTTTCATTTCTCCTGTGTCTCAGGGGAAGAGCAGGTCAGTCTACCTCCCTATTATCCTGCCTATCAGTGGTCCTAGCTATAAAGTTATAAACAAGGGTGATTTCTCTGCTGAAGCTGATTTTGGATGAGTTGAAGATCAGCTATGCAAAAAAGTTTAGTACTTACTATGTAAAAATGTAAACCACCAGCATGAGAATTCTCCCTGGACTATTGTTAAGCCCTATAAATCTACAACAAATGTTACTGAAACAAGCAACCCCAAAAGAAAACCCAACATTTTAAGGCAAAACAAGCCCTGGGCAAAAAAAAGTAGAGTCTCAGCATTCATTATGCATTACAGGATGCATATTCCTATAGCTGCAGGTCATCTAGGTATTCTATAGCAACAACCTTGAAGCGTTTTTATTCAATATTGTATCATTAAGTAGGAATAGTTGCAGGGACTCTTCAAACACTATTTTAATATTTGCCAGTCTACCAGGATTTTGGAAACTGAACTTTATTTCTCATGACAAAGACTTTTAGCAGACAACTTTTACTCTCAAAAAACCCCCAAAACCCAACAAAAACCAAACCCCTCTCACTTCCCCCAAAACAACCCAAAACCCTTACAAACCGAACATTTCTCAAGTGAAGGAATGGGTTTTTTTACTATGCTTTTCTATGCAAGTCCCATCCCAGATTGAGCACTGTATCACAGGCAGCTTTGAGCAGAAGCAGCCAAGCCCTCGGTGGTGGTAAATGGCTGCAGAGCCTTTTGGTACACTTGAGCCCTTATAAGAAAATTGAATGAGAAATTAAATGTTGTCTGAATTAAGAATTTACACTGAAGAAAAAAAAAATCAGCAATTTGGTAACAATAATTTTGCAAAATCTCTACTTATTTTAGTTTTTAATTAAACTACAAAATCTATTATATTAAAAAAAAAAGCGCACTTCATATGACCAGTTATGTTTATAATGCAAATTAAGTGGTATTGAACATCTTTTATCAATAGCCTCAGTAAAACAGAAGTGGGAGGCTAGTCTAACATTTGCATTCAAGACCCAAAGATCTGAAGTCACACATAGCCTGATATGACAGTTTTCTGGTACCTGGTGACAATCTAGAAACTGCCCTGCGGGTAGCTCTGTGATCCTGAGCGATTTGGTCAGTCATCTGGGATGTAAGAAACCGACTGCGACATTTCTGCAGTGGAACAAAAATAAATGGAGGAACTTCAAGACCTCTCAT
Source organism: Coracopsis vasa (assembly GCA_026283785.1). Taxonomy (NCBI): domain Eukaryota; kingdom Metazoa; phylum Chordata; class Aves; order Psittaciformes; family Psittacidae; genus Coracopsis; species Coracopsis vasa. The sequence continues at coordinate 20,468 of JANHGB010041715.1, forward strand.
GAAATAGAGTTATTTTCTGCTTTGCTATGTTATCTGCTAAACTTGTCCTCCTTCGTTTGGAAAGCATGGATTGCTCTGCAGCTGGGGATTAAACTGAACTTGGCATGGGTCCACAATGGAAGAGCGCTGCATCCACCCTGGTAACTGTGACAAGCACTCTTCCCTGTGAGTTAATCTAGACTTAGGAGATTAATTTAGAGATTCGGTGCAAGTAATTGTGCATATGCAGAACAACAAAGCCGTGGGCAGCTTGTTGCATTAGCGCATGTTTGGGTTTATACATGTAAAGTGATGCTGAAGCAAATGAGCATACCTCCAAGGCCAGAAGTAAGATCCTGGCACTGGGCTTTAAGATGGCTTTATGTAACAATGATATTAGTGAGGGGATGAAAAGCTTTTCTCCCCAAAAGCTAGATGTTTGAGAAGCAACTGCTGGACCTGTATTGCTTCTGAAAGTGGTGGGAGCTTGAAAACTCGGTGGTGGTGGTGATAGAGGCCCTGGCTTCCTTTGTAGAGAAGCAGCTCAGGTGATTGGGAAAATTCATGTTTGGAGCTGGCTTCTGTGATGGAGGAAATGGGACCACCTTCATTTCTGCTACTCTGTCAACACCTGTTTTGGTGTTAGCCTGCTTGGCAGCTGGGTAGAGACGCAAGTACAGATTTTAAGTGTATTGAAAATGTACAGGGCAAGAGTGTCAGCAGCTGCAGTGAGCAATGCCCAGAGCCCGGGCCACCAAGCAGTGATCCAGAGCATCTGCTCGGTGCCTCCCCTGGGCACCAGTGCTGTACTGTTGCAGCACCATGGTACTGGGGACAAATGGCCCTTTTCATTGACAGAGGGGCTGATGCTTCCAGAAAGCCATGCCTGGCCTCAGGGGGACTGAAGTGATCCAGTATAGGTCTGAAAGCAGATGCTTGTGCCAGCATCTGATCCCTTTCCTGCGTGCCTGCTGGCATGTAGGCAGATTCTCTTCCTGTGCTCTCGCGCTTTGCTTGGGAAACTGTAGTTTAGTGTCTGTGTGGTGAAAGTAAAGGTCTGAGAACATTGAAATGAGAATAGCTGTAGTTGTCTCTCAAAGCGAGCATAGCAAATGGACTCTTAATCTCTAAAAGATTGTTTTCAGTAGAACACAAAATAAGGTGCTCTTTAATCAGAGGTTCAACAACTGCATCAAGCAAATTATAACTTAAACGCTTTGTAAAGAAATCTCCATCTAGTGTGCCATTACTCTCAAGCCTGCACTTCTCAGTGTCTGACTTATGATCCCTTCTAGCTGCTTTGTAAAACTCTCTTTCACCTCAGAGGTGGGGTTGCTGGGGTGGCCCCTGGCCAGAGGTGATCCTGCTCTGTCTCTGCTGGCTCTGGAAATTGCCTCACCATCCATGGAGCTGGTTCAAACCACTGAATTGGCAGAAATCTAACTCAGGAAACATTTTAAAGCTTCTTCCAGATGAGCATGTTCATTTACTGCTAGGAAAGATGTAATTTCTCTGTCCCTTGGGAGGGTGCTGCCTGGCCAGGATGTGAGTGCCAACACAAGGTGAATGGCCAATGGAAAATAGACCAAGATCATCAAAATCATCCTTTTTCCAAAATAAGATGGGACTCCTTACTGAAACAATATATAAGGATACTGGACTGTGATGCATGTTGCTGCTGTAACAAAAACTCTTGAGAGTGAAAAATGAAATCTGGGCATCCTTAAAATCAGTGGAACAAAAATCTGCTGAAAAATGCAGTTAAGATCTTTCACCATAAAACCTAGAAGTGTCTATTGTTTAATGATGATTTCATCAAGCTGTCGATACCCTGAGTCCATGTGAATTGAGCAATTTACCGGTGCAAATTTCTGTTTTGTCTCCTGGTGGCCTGTAGAAATACCAGCTGCATGTGCTAGGTAGGTGTTTGGTTTCCTTTTAACTCATGAGGAAGCAGAAGCTGAAATCTGCTTTCCCTGGCCACAACCAAAGGGAAGTGCTCTCTCAGGCAGGGACACTTTAAAAGAGAAAGTAGATCAAGATGCAAAGGGAAGAATTAAGAGCATGTACTTATCAAATGATGCAGAAATCTGCATCTCTGTCTCAGTTGTCATAACTGCTGCTGCTATTGTAAGCCAGAACTTCTTTTCCCAAAATCAGAGAGCCTGTCCCTTGTTCTCTTGTTAGACCATGGGGTGAGACATCCTTATCCACACGAGCTTTATCTTTATTTGCCTATGTTGCAGCTTGGTGTCATCTAGAAAATGTGGTCGTTGTTTCTAGTTTTTTGAGCCTAAAAGCTAAAGCTGAACTCTTTCAGATGGATCAGCTGGCGTGCTGTAGAAGGAGTCTCAGCTTCATGGAGCCTGCAGTGACAATGCAAATGCAAAAACTTTTTGCAGGATTTGAAATGGTGATTATATTCTTATTATATAGGACATCGGGGACATAAGAGTCATTTGGCACTGAGTTCATACTGGCATATTTATATTCACATTTTTCTATTTATGACTGTTTAGGAATAGGATCAGGAAATGGATATTGAAACTCTACTTGCCAAAAGCAAAGATGACTGAAACAGATGATGGGATTCCTTAATTTTGCATAATCAGGGAAAGAAAGGACTAAAGGAGAAAAACAGTTTACATATCAGTTCTATGAACTTCAGGATAGAAAGGCCAGAAAGTACAGTGAGAAACAATCTGAAGCAGTCAGCAGCACTACTTTATTGTGAGAAGTGATGATGATGAATTTGGCTACAAAGACGATGAGAAATTCTGTGGTGCAAAAGATCACAGTCCAGAGTTACCAGGTTCACTGGACTGAAATCAGAACTGAAACTGGATGCCAGTAGAATCAGACACATTGGCTCCACAGAAGAAAACTGGGCAAGAATAAAGATTTTTTCATCCAAATGCCATGGCTTCAGTCCCTGGCTCTGGGAAAAACATGCACAAGAGCTTGGTTATTGTTTTCCCTGAAGATGTATTGTACAATTTGATACAGCACAAGAAATTACATTTACTTATTAGGGTATTTAGAATAGGGCAAAGCACTAGGCTAAAGATAGGAGCATGGACTGTAGGTCTGGAATGACCTTTTCAGTCGTTGTTTTCTGCCCTGACTTGAGAAGTTAGACTGTCATCCGTTCATAATTTACTGGAAAACTGGTTAGGTTTTAGGTTGCTGTGTCTCTATTTGCAAGCTGTTTCAAAACCTTTGTGAAAAAAACCCTTATTTTCTCTTTAAACTTTTATGAAGAACATTTTTATTTAGCTCGATTCCTTGTGTTTTGGGTACTATGGCTTACGCTAATAACTTTGGTACTACAGACTTCAAGGATAGTTGGGGAAACTGGTCAACTGCCCTCACAGCCTTTGTTTTCATACAATCATAGAATGGTCAGGGTTGGAAGGGACCTCCAAGATCATCTTGTTCCAACCTCCCTGCTGCAGGCAGGGACACCTCCCACTAGACCAGGTTGTTCAAAGCCCTGTCCAATCTGGCCTTGAACACTGCCAGGGATCATTACAGATTTCCTGCTAGTATTCAGCTTTCTAATAAGAGAGTGGGTTTCAATAGTAGGTTATTGGGGTGGTCTCTTCAGAACCTCTCTTCTCATGCTTCTTCTATATTTTAAACAAAACTTTCTATTGTAGAATGATGTGGGCTGCAAGGAATGCTTAAAGATGATCTGATTCCAACACCCCTGCCATAGGCAGGGACACCTTCCACCAGACCAGGCTCAAAGCCCCGTTATGCTGTCCTTGCTTATTTCATTATAGTTTGTTACACTGCTGATAAATAATTCTGCTTCCCTGAAATATTTTTCTTAAACACCTTGTCTTTCTAAATAGCTGCAGGTGCCTGTATTGGTTTAGGGTAGCATGTTCTCTTGGTTTCGGGTTATGTGTATAACATCTGTGTACAGTCACACATCAACAAGTTTATCTCTTCATTTTTCTGTTCAAGTTTATTATACAAATGGCAGTAAGGGTAAGTGTCCATTTTAAGCTATATAGAAACTTTATGTATAAAGTTGGGATTTTAATACTTATTGAGCATTTAACCCTGATTGCCTTTATTCCAGGACTTCATACACTCGTGGGTAAGACAAATGCATCATCTTCATGAGTGCAAAGTGCTTACACATATGTAAGACCTTATATGTGCAAGTGAAGCAGTTAGATCAGGCCTCTAGCTAACACTGTTAATCTTGTAGTACAATCTCAGGTGCCCTTAAAATGGATAAACCTGTGATGATGAGTTATTTTATACCAACCTTGTGGAAATGCCTGTTAAACAACTAAGAAACTCCAGAAGGATGGTTTGTTACCTAAGTTCTGTTAAGTTGGAAGAAGCTGTTTTTCAGACAAAATAAATAATCAATCATGGTAGTGTTTGACATTGATCTGAGATACTGCGACAGAAATGGCGTTGACATAGTCAGCAATTGCCAATATCTTGTTCAGTGGATTCAGCTATGCAGTGGATTGTTTAATCTTTCAGTTCTCAGTTCTCTACCCAGGAAATACAGAATAATATTTAGCTTTCTCATAAGAGTAGCATGTTAGGATTAGTTTCTAAAGGCTGCTGAATTAGGCAGATGAGGAGCTTCATAAATCAGGCAATCTAGATGTGAATTGCAATCTGGACACCTCCTTTGGGACTCCCTTGGAAGGCAAGTATATTGAGACATTTTCTCTTGGATTATCATACAGCAAAACTGCTCTATGAGTATTAGTCAGCTTAAAGTTTTTAGCATTTTCAATATGTCCTGTCTTTTACAGAGCCTATTATTCCTGACAATGATCAGAAAGTTGGGGTTTGAAGTGTAGACTGCTTGTTTCTCATGCTAGTTCAGGGCTAGTCCTGGTTTGTTCACATGATTTTGTACCCGGAGACCAGCTGCAGATTGAAAGTGGAGCTGCTGTGCAGTGGTACAAATCTCTTGGAAAATATCTGATATCTTAGTTTATATCAAACCATGAGGACTATTATTTATGCTGTTCCTGATCTTCTTCATCGTGGCTGTCAGACTGATATCCTTTCTAATCAGTGGGGTAGAAAGGGTTTAAAGCCTCAGGCATACATGCAAAGCAGAGAATGAAGCACTCTTAGACTGCCTGGCAAAAGTAGCCTTCTCTGTCAGTGGGGAGCAAGACTGAGAGATGGAGATGACATTGAAGTGTTTTATTTAGTTGTTTTTCCAGTGGCATAGCTTTTGCTTATGTTCCATTTTGCTCAATAAACCTCTGCAAACCTGTAACATATCTCCTAGTCCTAGACTATAAGAGCAAACTGAGATGGCCCTAAGCTGTGGACTGTTTGTGTCTGTTATCACCCAGGTCTACTTCTTAGAAACAGTTTTAATAAGTGTGACTAATCAGAGCCAATCTCTTGATGATCTAAGACGGTGGATTTTTTTTTAGCATGTTTTGCCAACCACAAGAATCTGCTAGTCATCCCCAAAAACACATGAAGTGCTTTGGAAGAGAAGAGTTTAAGCCAGTTGCCAAAGGTAAGATATTAAATGTGTAGCTATTTAGATAAGTGGGAATACTGGAAATATTCCTGAAAATACTTACACATATACTTAACCTTAAGCATACACATAATTCCATTAACTTCAGTGGGACTGTATATCTAAAGTGAACCACCTGTGTGTTTGAGAAGAACAAGCTATTAAGCTTCTCTGCATGCAGAATTTTATCCTGTGACTAAGTCTTTGTGTGTCATGCTGTAAATTTACCCTGAAGCCTGCCATAAAGCCAGTGCTTTTCAAGGGTATATTTGAAGAGCTCCACTAGAGTCTCAAGGCATTTATAATAGTGTGTATTTGATTTACGGCATGCCATTGAATTAGAAGGGTATTTGAAAGGGGATTTATGTTAAAGTAATGTAGACAGTGATTTAGAGCATGGATTGTGGCCATAAGTATAGGGAAAACAGAAGAGTTTATTGCAGCAAACATCTCATTGCCTTCTGCGGAAAAAACACAGAAGTAGAAAATTTGGAGATTGTCATCTTGGCTAAGTATATCTGTCAACTAAAAATACTGGTCAACACATGGCTTTTCAAAGTAAAGATGACTTTCAACAACATTTTGTGTAACCAGCACTGGATGGAATCATCAATGAGCTGGAACAGCGATTTGGAAAGGAGAACCGTGAAATCAATAAACCAGCTGGGACAACGAGTCCAAGAAATACACATTTCTTGGAAAATGGCAGAGTATTCTGGCAATAAGTGTTATAAATGAGAGTTGATCTGAGAATTTTGCCAAATTCTTCAACAATACTGTGATGGCTCCCGAATAGACACATGCCTTGACCTGATTAGTAAACATTTGGGTTTTATACAAAAATGCAGAAATGAAATCTTAAAATAATAATTCCAAAGCTCCTTTTATAACTCTCTAGATCATTCTCAGTATTGTTTTCATGATTTCTCATTGGAAGCTTAAAATACAAAGCCAGAACATCAGCTGGCATAAATTGCCTGACTTCTGTGAAGATGGACTGATGCTAATGATACGGGCATAATCTGTCTCCTTCAACATGTCTGTTCTCTGTCTTTAAGCACAATCTGTTATTCTGGATTTAAATGGATTTTAAAAAACATGAGGCTTTTCTGAAAAATGGAAATGTTATCAACAAAACATTGAACTTTTAAAGCAGATGTAAAAGCTGTTCATGTATGCAAAGTGACAACTATGAAAGAAGTCAACTATAAACTCGCACTGGGAGAGAGATGAAGATCACAGTGATTCATCTGGTAACAAAGTGCGTCTCAATGAGCACAAAATATGCTTCTTGTTGCTGCACAAAGAAGCGCTCTTCTGTTCCTGAAGGTGCAAGGGACAGCAGTGTAACTGTGTATAACTTCTTGGTTTGGATCACTCTATATAATTTTGTTACAAAGAGCTGATCTGGGGGTTGCCACACTTATCAGTTGGCTGCTTAGTTTTTTTTTGTTTTTAAATACTAACACTTGGAAAACAAACCAGTAACGATCCCTGATGTGAACTTGGGCTGCAATTCTCTGCTGACAGAATATGATCAGACAGCTTCACCCACGAAAAGATCATAGATTCATTCTTGCAGTCTGAAGTCGCAGTGTAAAACCTTCCAGGATTCACTGGGAAAGGCAGTGTTGCTTTCCATAACACCAGCCTCATGAGTGAAGTTACTCAAACCCCAGGACAGTGGATAAAAACTGATACAGGACAACTGCTGAGGACAGAAAGGTCTAAGCAGTGAAATGATGCATGAACTATTAGGAGGGTGGGTGTTTGGCAGCTTCATTAGGAGGGCAGGGGAAGCATTCTGCACACCAAGAAAGGATGAAGGCAACTGCGTCTTGGAAACCTGACAAAGAGACCTTTGTGTTCTCCTCTCTTGTTCAGTTCAGCATCATCACATTCCTCTCTTTCTGGAAAATGTCCTCAGACGCAGCAGAGGACCCTGTGTTTCTGTTTGGGTGGATGTGCAGGTCTCCTTCAGTCCTCTATCACTGACACACTGAATCAGTCTCCTTCTGAATCCACATGGATTCACACAAACTGTGGGAGTTGGATGGAGGGAGCTCTCCTGCTCTTCTTTCAGGCAGGCTGTACGCTCAGCCAGACGTTTCAAGATTAATTATTCTCAAATTTGAGTTTATGTACGAGCCAGGGAATGAAAGAAATTGCAAATTTGAGTTAAGGATTTTATTTTATTTTATTTTATTTTTTTTAATGGGGAAGCAGAAGTTAATGCCAGAGCTCAAGGCTTTATCTGATACCTGTGCCAAGAGGGCAACAGTCCAACAGGGAGCAAGCTGATGGCAGAAGCACAGAAGATGGAGCAAATAAATAAGTGGCAGCGGAACTGCACAGAGCATTGGAAATTGAAGATAAGGAACTACCTGCAAATAGAAAGAACTTGACCACATAGAATGTGGAAGGAGAAAGCATGCCAAGGAAAATAACTTTGACAATACTTGGGAAAATATTGAAACAGACAAGGTTGAACTGAATGTAGTTGGATCAAGATTCCTTCTTTGGACATGAAAATTGCCAAAAAGGTTTAGTAGCATAAACTTTTTATCCACAAAATAATTGCAGAGAATATCAAGAAAATGTTCTGTAAAACATAAAATGTTAAATAACATTTTCAAGGTAATTTATCAACATTACAGATAGAAAAAATATTTACAAATAGAAGTATTTCATAGATAGTAATGAATAGACAGTAAAATCTAAAGAATGTAAAGACCAGAGAAAACCATTTTTTAAGGTAAATCAATCATAATGCACTGAAGATATTTTTCTGCTTCTGTGAGTATACCACTGTTGCTGCTTCTCATATAAAAGTATACTGTTTCATTTGGGAAAAAGAAAGTGCAACTTTTTTTTTGTCAGAGAGCTTTGGGAAATTTTCCACCACTAGTACTTATCCTTTAGGATGCTTTGTCTTTTTCCCAAGCACCTGTTAGCTCCATGATGATTCTGCAGAGGTAAATCCCCTATATTAGATGAAGAAAACAACACAGAAAATTCTCTTGCAGGTTGCAGGTCACTTGTCCCACTTGTGAGGATCCCATTTGTTTTGCAGTCCAGCTGCAGGACACATGTTTTCAATACAGCTGCTTCTGAAACTGTGAGGAGATTGTAGATTTGGGGTCTATGGTACCAAGAAAAAATTCTCTGGCAGATGTCTCCATGGCCTGGTTCTGTAAATGCTTTCTCATAGATGCTTAACTGTGAACACAGTCACCAGGAAACAGGAGAGGGAATTGCCTCAATATCCTTGCTTGTCCCTAGTTAACTCACTTGGTTTTAGTATGGGTGGTTATGTTAACTGCAGGATGAATGTAGCAAGAGCAGCTATGGTATCAGAATCCTACACTTCCATACTTAGTGGTTATTTCAAGTTACACATTTCATGTATAGTGGAACATAGCAGATGGACTGGAGGGATGCTTATTTGTTGCTTGTATTAAAGGGAGTTTGCACTGATTCTTCTGTTGCAGGGAGTAAAAGCATGCAAGTATTTGGTCTGAGAAGTGCAGAGAGGTTGATCTCTTTGTTTCTGAATGGCTCCAAACCCAAATCAGTTAGATATCTTTACATTTACCAGCAGTAGATGACTGTGTTCCTCTGCTGTATAACTTGTGTGATCAGAGAAGACTCACTTTGTGGATAATGGCCAGACTTGTTGAAAATACTAGTTGACTTCCTCAGCAGTCCAGAATTCATCTTAAAATAAAGCATAATAAGCTATTACCTTAGCAAATTATTTCTCTGGGTTACAGTTGTTCCAAGTTGATGACCACATGATGAGAAGTTTTTCAGTGACAACATCTAACAGAGGCAGTCTCACAAGAACAGCAGAGGGAATTGTAAGCATTTGAATAAGTTCATGAGCACTGCAGTTAGACTATTTCAAGCACCTCTTACTATGTTCATTCTATAACATGAGTAGGTTGATAGTGCACTTTATATTGTACATAATTTTAGTACACGCTGTAGATTACAAAACTGAAAATAAGTTGCATCACATCAGAATCACAGTATATCATGTCTTCAGGCTAAACTAGGAGATTATTAAACAGGTCCCACAGTTTAAAACAAGTTTTATTCTCTTAAGCAGTGCCTGAAAATACCCCATAGTTTTATTGTGGAAAACAGACGAAGGAATTCTATCTCTTTTTTTAACTTTTAATTAACTATTGAATGATGGATTATTGTCATCCCAAGCTCATAACTTGAAAAAAGAAATTTCTTTTGCAAGATTCTGCCTGTATTTTGTAACACATTTGAGGAACTCTCATATGGATTAGATCTCCTGAGTCTGCTAGTGGCTGACATATGTTCTGTGAAAAAGGAAAATGACATATTGTTTTGTAAAACTATTCCCTGTGTCTTCCTACTTGCCAAGCTCGACTATACATTATCTGAGGAAAAAATTGTGCAAAATATTTTGTAATTTAGTGGGAAAAGTGGAACAAATAATTGCAATCAATTGTGTCAGTAATGGATATACTTATGTTAATATAAATGTTGGTACCAGGAATATTTATTAAGCTCTCCAAGATATTTTCACTTGGCATATTTCAGATTGACTGGCTTGTACTCTGTGGAACAGGCCCAGCCCTGATTAACACAGATAAGTTGGATGTTAATAATCAATACCAGATGAGATGAGCAAACTGTGAAGTGCTGAATGATAACAGCTTTTAAAACGCTTTTTGAAATGCACATCCGTAATGCTTTGCCATAGAAGCTTGGAAAAAAAATACCCTGTTTAACAGCTGGTATCAAAGAAACTGAGGAGATTATAGAGCAGAAAGAACATGCCGTTGGACTATCTTATATAGTGCAATTATAAGTTAATGTGTAAAACATCCTTGAACAATATTTTTGCTTTGTTTTTCAGGAGATTGCAACAGAAATAAAGAAGTTGATTTTTGGAAATGAGGATTTCAAGACTACTACATTTCAATATGGTCCATCAGATCTCGTGTGTTGTTAAAGCCAGTATTTGGATAGAAACATTCAGAGATAACTGCTTCAAGAAGTGGTAGTGTTGAGGATGATGTGATCCCTGATTCTTCAGGGTCAACACCAAATTTAGGATTTAGAATGATGCTCTCTTGCTTAATATCTCAAGCTCTTGTCTTGGAGGCTTAGTCTCATCATATCAATCTACATTGTAATGTTGACTGCATTTGCACCATAGCTCTAGCTGTGTTTCCTACACATGTTATAGTGTGTCTGATAAAGTTTCTCTTTGGTATGGAAGAATGTGTTTGCAGGGATATTTGGGGTCTAAATATGTTGTATGTACAAAGCTGAATTTTTGTTTAGTTGTGTTTTATTTGAGTGCCTCTTTATCACAGGCCCTGGTGTTTGTAGAGAACTTCAAACACCCTGATGTCTGCTAGCATGGTAATAGTACAGTGCACAACCAATCCAGGAGGTTTCTTGAGTGTATGGAAGACATTTTCTTGAAGCAGGTGATCAATTAACTGCTTACTGGACCTGTTATGAGCAAGGAAGAACTGGTTGAAAAGGTGAAGGTCAAGGGTGACCTTGGCTGCAATAACCATGAGACTTTGCAAGTTCCCATGGAAGACAGATCTGGAGGGAAAGGGGCCTGGGAGAGCAGGTCAGTCTGCAGGGAGAAACTTCTTAGAGCTTAAGAGTAGTCTACTGCAATATGTAGAAAGTAAAGCAAGCATAGTAGAATATCTTCCTGGATGAAGAGGGCGCTGCTGACCGGGCTCAGATGTGGAAAGGAAGCAAACTGAAGGAGGAAGCAGTGCTGGCTGTGTAAAAGACACCACTTGAGCGTGCAGAGAAGGAATTGCCAAATCCAAAGCTCAGCTGAGCTGAAATTAGCAAAGGATGTGAAGGGCAACAAGAAGAGCTTCTTGTGCATGTGCCTGGAAACAGTGACCAGCGTCAGCCTTGGTCCAGTGACCACCCAGCGAGTCTGTTTTGATGAGACAGGTTCAAGGTCAAGCCAGGAAAAGGAGCCAGCAGGTCAGGATCAGGGAGATACAAGATTGGGCACTGACACAGCTGCAGCACAGCTGCAGTATTAAACACAAGAACCTCAGCTTGAAAGCAGCTCCCAAGGGACAGAAAGGCAGGCAGGCCCTTGCTGTGGCTGCCTCTAGCTTTCTTCCCAACAAACATCTCAGATCAGCAAAAGGGCTGCCCTTGCACTTGGTAAACTAATCTCCCAAACCAACTAAAATCCTGGAAAGGGGAGCTCACTCAAGGCCCTGATGCAATACAGCCTGGGGATTCACTGGCCAGAAAGCAGTATTGCAGCACAAACCCTGGGAGACAGGGTGGACAAGGCACTGAACGTGAGTCAGCAACATGACCTTGCAGCAAAAAAGGTTGCCTGCACTCCAGGCTCTCTTAGCAAAAGGTCAGCCAGCTGCTGAAGGGAAGTCGTTAGTCTCTCTGTTTACTCTGTCCAGTTTTGGACACCCTATCACAAGGCAGACACTGACACACTAAAGCAAGTCCACTGGAGAGCTGCCAAGATATTGTGTGGCTGGAGCTTGTGATGGAGGGGAGGCTGAGAGAACTGTGCTTGTTCATCCCCAAGGAGAGGTGACTTTAGGAGGAACTCCCCTGTTGAAGTTAGTAAGGGGAGAGTGCAAAGAAGATGGAGCCAGACTCTTCTCAGAGGTGCACAATGGAAGGACAAGGGGCAGTAAAGATCATCTGGAACATGAGAAATTCTGGTTTGAATCAGTAATTTGTTTGCTGAGAGGGTGCTGAAACACTCAAGTGAACAGGTTGGCCAGGGAGGCTGCAGCATCCTTCACCTTGAAGATATTTAGAACCAGTCTGTTCTGAACAGGATGCTGGATGAGGCGACCTCTGGAGGTCCTTTCCCACCTGTATGACTTCGTGTGGCAGTGAGGTACTTTGGTGCGGTGTCAGATGCAAGTCCTAGGACAGCACACGGAGGTTTGCACTTAGCAATGTTTGTAATTCTCAGGAACACATACACATTATTCTGCTCCAACATCTGCTAATAATAGAGTATGAAGCAAAATGACTTTCTAATGGAACTATTGAGAAAAGCAACAGATGGAGGATTCTGTGCAAAATAAGTAATATCAGTATAATTTAATTTTTGTTTGCCTGGGACTCTGGGAACAAAATTGCCTGATGCTGTCACAGACTTAAAGCAGCGCTTGATAACTGCTGAGTACCCTACATTCCCTTTTACATCCGTGAGGAATGAAGTCCTGAAATAAAATGGTTCAGATAGCTTCACAATATAGCTGTTGCCATCTTTCTGAACTCTCTCAAGTACATCCTTTCAAATGCCGAATAGTATGGTGTCCTACCATTCTTCTGCTCTTAAACTGGATCTACTGCTTCAGTGGTTAGGGTAGGAAGTTGAACTAGCTCCAGTAATTAAAGTCATCAGCTGTATCATGCAAGGCTGTATTGTCCCAAGGATAGCCCGTTGGCTTTGCTTTTGTGGATCTGTCACTTCCTTGTTCCCATCTCATTCTAGCCAGATATTAAACTCAATAATTTCTTCAGCAAGCATAGCAATAATTATGGCAGTTTAGTGTATCAGGTAATTACTGGAAGTTACACTTGCATCTGTTGTGCTCTCAATCAGTTTTTTGCCTTCAGCATCCAATCCAGTGGAAAGTCAAAAAGCTAAATACATATAGAGATCTAAAACCATCTCTACGAGGTGTTAGAAGTTACTTAGCACAAAGATAACTTGGTCAATTGTCCCAACACCTCTGCAGACTTTTTCATTCAGAAAATGCATTTGATATTTCAGTGATTTACCTGTGATCCAATTGAATAACAAAGCATTATGGCAACACAAGTGTAGTAAGTCTTCCTCAAAAAGCTTGCTATGTACTTACATTAGGTTCCATATATTGCACAGGGATATAAATTTTCCTTTATAGAAAAAACATATATTGATTTTATACTAGAGGAAATATGCCTTTTCTTAAGAAGAAAGGTTGGCATTACAGGATTATCTGATGCAATTCATTATGAGCAAAGCAGCTGCAACAAAACAAGAAGACAGATGTCTGGCCAAAGAGTCTGGCACTGTGGGCTCCATATTATGTCAGCTGCAATATTAGAATGGGGGTTAGGGATGTTGTGCAGCATATTCTGATAGGGGAAACTGTGTGGTGCTTCTTAATCTTTTTTTATGCAAGTCAGTATAAAAATACACCATCTCTATTGGCTATTTGTAAATTAGATACTGTTTAGAGCTGAGAAACTGGCTTTTTTTATTACTAATTTCCATACAAAGCATCTGTCAGTATATACTCTTTCATAATGATGCCAGTGCATACAGAGGGCTTTAATCTATGGCAAATAAACAGCTGGAAACTGTTCTTTTAATGTTTAGTAATGCTTGATTGAAATTTAGTAATGCTTGAAATTGTTTTGATAGACATAGCAGTTTCCCAAAGAGCTTATAGACATTTAACACATCCTCATTTTAATGAATTTCAGTTCCTAATTTTACATACATTTAGCCTTACCGCAAGTCCACATTCAAAAGATGACAACACTATGAAATTTTGATGGCTGATAACAAAAATCAGTTTCTTCCTGCTCTAAACAGAACTTTTTAAAACATAACTTTCAAATATGGGCAAAAAACCCCACCTTGCTCCGTGGCAGTTTTAATGAGTGCCAGGTTCATCAGGTAGCCTACAACCTATAACACTTAAAATATACATTTGAGAAATGTGAGGAGCAGTAAACCTGAATTTATACAGCAGGAAAGCATTCAATCTGGTAAGAAACTTTAACTTGCAAATGACTTGAATGAGTGATTTCCTTTCACCAAATACATGCATATTGAAAGACGCTGCCTGACCCCACTCCTTCACTAAAGAATTCATCCTTAAGAAAACTATCTGCTAGGCTGAAAAAAATCTCCACAATAATTACTAACTGTGGGAAAGAGTCGGGTGTATTCCCTTAGTGCTGCCATCAGTGTTTCCCAAATGTTGGTTGGAGGGATTTTCTTTTATGCAAAGAAGAGAACAGTTTCTTTAGTCTTATTTCTTTGAACTTCTTAATGGAGGCTGGTTGCAAGGTGTCTGACTTGCATCTAAACTGAAACTGGGCAAAGACCACTGCTTGTTTTCAAACACTGCTATGAATAATCAACATCCACTGGAAAGCACTTGGTATTCGCAGGCTGAAGGCTGGATTTGGGCAGCAGAGCTGAAAGGTGGTTTATTCTACTGCTAGATTCTGCCAGCTGTCATGTCTGAATAAATCAGAAATCCACCCAAATAATTTTCTAGAATGTCTATGAATTGAGGTTAGTATGCATGAAACTATTATTTATCTTTTCTTTCTAAATTAATTTACATCCAAGCCACTGGTTAAGACATTAGTACTGCGTAAGTAAAGCAAATGTTTGGTTACACTTTGCAAAGGCTTGTAAATATTTACTAGCTACATACTTCACATCTTCAGTAGATTATGGTGCAAATCTAACTAACAAAAGGTATTATGGATCAAACTGTGAGGATTAGCAAATACTACCAGTAAACCAAATGCTGAGCTAATACAGCCATGTAATCATTTAAACTTTTAGCTCTTACAGCTCTGTAGTCTGAACTTATATTCCTAAAAGTTCCTTCAGCTCCTTTGTTGAACTTGCAATTAAAGCTAACCTAATTAAGAAGACCTGCTTTCTCAGTGCTCTTGGTAGGACACATTGATTAGAAAGCCTGAGAATCTTCATTCCTATCCAAGCAAGGATCTCTCCCCAGGAGTTTACTGATTAATTAATGAGTGTGTTTACCTGTGCGTGCGTGTTTGCACAGAATAGCCTTTGCACACAGCATGGCTGAAGGGACAATGACAGTTATCAGAATGCTGCACCCCTGAACTTTAATGATAGCATAGCATAATCTTCATGCAAAAGTCCTACCCAGCCATGTCTATACCTTCTCCAGGTGCCACCTTTGCTCATGTTTTCCTTAAATCATTATCTGTTCTTAAGCAGGAAAATGTAAGCTTTTTACTGTGATTTTTTTTGAATGAATAACATAGATGAAAAAAGGTGTTTGGATGGATCATGCAAGAAGTCAATAAATATGTAGAATATTTGTAGACATGTATTTACTATGCAAATTTAGTTAATAAACTTCATAGGTTTCTTGCAAGAAACCTATTTTAAATCAGTGACTATCTTTAAAGCTGGATTATGAAATGACCTAATGTAGGTATCTGGTGTTTCTTAAAAGTAAATATTTCCTCTTTTAAATATTGTCTCATGACAGTATTATGGCTAAGAAGCTTCATGGAGAAACTGGTGTTTGTGAATTTGGGGGTTTGGAGAACTTTGAATAGGGAGGTTGTCATTCAGTTACAATTTGGGGTAAGTATGTGTAGGATTCAAACAAGCTGATAAAAACATATCCTCCAATACCATTAAAACAAACAGCAAACTCTCAGTGAGATCAGCATTTCATTCTAAGTGATGCTTTCCAAGTCTGTGAGGTCTGACAAGGTGATTATGTTGTTACAACATATACCGATAGCTGCTGAGATAACATAAACCAACTGTAACTTGTTTGAACAAACAAAGACTAAAAGTGATCCCAGTACAAAGAGGCTCAGGGCTGAACGAAGAAGTAATTCTTGCTACAAAGTATAAATTGCTGATCATATGAATGTGTTCCAAGAAATACGTTGCTGTAACTCTACAATGGGAAATTGCATCTTTTTTGGGTTTTGACAAACCTGTTGGTGTTCCCAGGGGAGAACATCTTTTTCAGCAAGTTCTGCCAACAGAGTTCTGAAGGAAATCCCTTTATGGGTTTCAGCTAAGAGTAAGACTACTTTTATTAGTAGTATATTTAACTATTAAATGAAAGGTACCTGGCCAAGGAGGACTTCAGTAATACTTAAGATCCCTTAATTCACAATACGTGCGCTCCACCTTACAAAGATTGTGAGAGCTTTCTTCTACCTCAGAACTGGGTAACAAATTAAAAAATAAAGCCTTGCTGGAGTTAGTTGGGGGTAAATTCTGTTTCCTGCACTCCCTATGAATCTTCTCACACAAAGCATGCGCACTTTCACTTTGCGTTGGGAGGATTCAAGTTCCCCCATGCTAAATGCTAAACAGAATACATGCCTTCAGAGGCTTTGTGCTTTTCCCTTCTCTCTGTCCCTTTTACCTTCTCCCTGCCAAAGAAAAAAAATCACTATATGTGTGTACGTAATGGTTTCAACTTTACAAATGTAATTAGATTCTCACGGAACTTCTCTCCCTTGCTTCACCATTTCCAAGCGACGTGATGTGTGGCCAATTCTTGTCTGTTTCTCATATCCCTTTTTGGGTTCCTAGCCCTGCTCTGCATCACTTTTATAGACCCAAACCCACATGGTTTTCATTTGGCAGAGAATGGCAGATTGTTCCATAGTAAAAAGGATGTAGATGCTTGTTTTTGGACTTTGCTTGGTGTTTTTCAACCTATATCTCCTGTTGTTTCCATATTGAATTTGGTTGTAAACTAGAAAGTATGCTACTCATTTTGTTATGTTGATCCTTTGAGATGGAGCTGCCCTTATGCCACTTCCATATTCCTTTGATTCAGGTCAAGTAGATTTTTGGATATTTTTCACCCAACCTCTTACTGCTAAGCATTAATCAGTTTGGGAGAAAACTGGGACTTGTTGGTCCAATTCAGTTTACATTGAGACCTGTTTTATTGAGAGCACGTAAGAGCTGAATAGTCTGTAAATATCCATATCAGTTTTAAGGCTCCTTTATGTTATTACAGTGCTGCAAAGTTGACTAATGAGTACTCACCACTGGCAAACTGCAATTAAGATTGAATAGGAAACTTCATCTTTAAAGTACCTTTTTTACAGTTGCTCATATCGATGAAATAAATGTTCATCACCCCCACCTCCTGAAAATCCTCATATATCAGTCCCTATGCTAACCTTTTAGAGAGAATTTAGGCAGAGGTCAGCCATTTTCATGTTATGCAAAGCATTAAGGAAACTATTTGTGTCTTCTGGATTACCTGGTAGAATGTTTGACTCTGAAAAGCCCAAATACCATTTGCTGCATGGTTCTAATTTGGAAAGGAAAATCAAAGAGTAAAGAAAAGCAAACTAGGCTTTCCTGGCTTCAGAATATGCTAACATAATCCATGCTTGCTTTATCTATTAGGTTTTTCTTTCAGTTTCTCCTTCTGCCTCAACCCTTTCTTAGGGAAGAGCTGAAAACAAGTTATCAGCAAGAGGTGGTTCTGAACACCAGCAGCTTTCCTAAAACATTGTCTTTCGTTAAAAGCTGCTGTGGTTGCAAAACTGTCTTGAAAGCATGAACTGAGAGCAACAAATGTCTGTTTAAGCTTTCACAAAGTCTGAGATAATAGCTCTGAGAGATGTGAGCCTCATCTCAACAGGGTTTTCTCTCGTATGCCTTCTATTTTAAATGTGAACTTTCTCTACTCTTCCTGCTCTTCCATGTTAAGTCACTGCGTCCAGTCAGTCTACTCTAGTGACAAGGCATGCATTTACAGTGGGAAAGAAACCCTACCCAATTTTTCCACAATTACAATAAAATAAGTTCCAAGTGACCCGACGGTCCTATCTGCCAAGACAGACACCATGCCAAGAGGCTGGCTGGAATCACACAGTAGATCAGCCTGGCAGGCCACCATACCACTCGTCTGTCTGTAAAAGTGGCAAGCATCAGCAGCTTAAGAGAAGAGAGATGCTAACACACAGTAGGCTTATAAAAGCCAGTGTAATCCAAAACACAGATTTACTGAAATCCTGAAGCATAGCATTTTTTTTCATTTTCTGCTACACTTCAAATGGATTTTTCCCACAAATAAAATGTCTCAATATCTGGATAATCACCCAATCCAAATTCAGTCTTGCTAAATTATTGGCTGTCTTTTTGTAGCAGAGTTCCAAATTCTGTGTGCTTTGCAGAACATATTGGGAGAGACATGGAGGGCAGAAGAGAGGTAGACAGACAGATGTACAAACAAGACTGCAGTTGTTTCCTTCCCCATGTATGCTTTCTGGTGTACTCAGCTTCACTTCCTGCTGCTGAAGCCCTTGTGGTTCTGCAGCATCCCTGGGTGCAGGACACAGCCTGCCTTGGGGCTGCAAATGAGCAGTTCTGGGCTGCTGCAGGAGGGTCCCTGCCTGACTCTCCCCATTGCTCCCCCATCTCTCCTGGCCCTTTAGTTCAGGCTGATCATATCAGAGAATTTAACAGTGAGCAAGTTAAAGCTGCCTTCGTCAGAGGCCTCTCATCGTATACAAAAATACACATTTGATGTTTTTTTCTATCCCCCTCCCTGAGCTATATGAAGCATGTGGTTATGTGTTAAGGACACAAACCCCCAAACAATTTCATTTACTTCAGCGGGAGTTGCAAATGCTGGCTGTTAAAACACAGCCAAGAACTGCTGCAAAATGAAGGCTGGGAAAGTAAGTACTGGAAAACCAGGAAAATCCCAAAGCTAAGGTTTCTGCTGCAACATTCAGTAGTTTTCACTGCATATCTATACGTTTTATTATTGTTTAATCTATATCCTGTGAGGTGTGTAGGACGTGCAATGAAGCCAAAACAATATTGCTTTGGAACAGTTAGCATTTGTAATTTCCTGACTTTTGAATATTTGATTTTCTTCATCCTCCATAATGCACTAATGCTGTTTTATATGTTTAATATATAATTGGCTTGATTTTTTCTTCTTTTCAACTGTCGATAGGATTAGTTTCTGAGGAAAAGTGAACAGAATGATGCTTTTTCTTTGGCCCAGTACCACAGAATCTATTGAGTGCATTTTTTCATTGCAGTGATACTATGCTGGGTGAGGGAAACTTGGTGTAGGTGGGAATTTGGCTGCTCAGTGCCTCTCAGATGAATGAGACTTGGAAGCCTCTCAAGGACAGCGTTCTTTTCCCTTCCTTTCCAAACTCACTGGAAACACTCGAGGGTATAAAGCTTTTTATGTGTGTTTATGGGACAGTGCGTTTACTTCAGCGCCTTCCTCCGCCGCACCACCTCTTGAGCAGCTCGGGAGTCTGTTTTAGCACTCGGTAAAAATAAGAAGCTAAACAGATTACCGCAGGTTAAATTAACATTTATGACCTTTAGCATGAAAGGCTCCACTTTCCCGCTGTGCATGAAGAATGTAGAAGGGATGCTAAGATGTACAAGCCAACACGCTCTCCGGGCTCATCTCATCTGAGCAGCTACTTTGCAGCGGGTGATAGTGTCCAAATGGTGGAACGTGCCGGCCACGCTGCTGCCGTACCTGTGCGCTGCCCTACCCCACCTCCGAGGGGCCTCCGCCCGGCTCCGCACCGGCACCCATCCGGGGTGGTGCGGCCACCGCGGACCGGGCCTGACGCTCCAGGGCTCGTACA
Source organism: Coracopsis vasa (assembly GCA_026283785.1). Taxonomy (NCBI): domain Eukaryota; kingdom Metazoa; phylum Chordata; class Aves; order Psittaciformes; family Psittacidae; genus Coracopsis; species Coracopsis vasa. Next base: position 40,389 of record JANHGB010041715.1, read on the forward strand.
CCTGCCGCGGCGGGCAGGGGCTGCTGTCCGCCTGTCCCTGGCGGGGGCAGGACCCTGGCCCTCCCCCGCCTGGCTCAGGTGACACCGGCCCCGGCGGCTCCCCGGGCCGCCGCGGAGCTTCCTGCTTCCCAGAAGGTGCCGGAGCGACTGCAACAGGAACTGAGAGACGGGGGGAGGAGGCGGTGCCGCCGCTCCGCTGCAGTCGCGGCCCGAGCCGGGGGAGCGGAGCGGAGCAGCCATGGGCCACCGCCCGCCGGCATATTTTTTATTTCAAGTCTTTTGGAAAGTATTTTAAAATACC
>JANHGB010041715.1:41354-68055 GCA_026283785.1 Coracopsis vasa
CGGGGCGAGGCGGGACCCGTGGCGCGGGGGGAGCGGGGCAGCGCCCCCCAGGCTGGCCCGGAGCAGGGGGAGGAGTTGGCTCCAGCCCCCGGCCGCTCCGCCGCCGTTTGCCGTCTCCTGCAGCCGCAGAGCGCCTGCCCTGGCATTGCCCGCCCGCCGCTGCGGGGGGACCGCGCTTCTGCAGCCGCCGGCCTCGCCTCTCCGTGCCGGTCAGAGGCGAGGGGCCGGGCGGAGCAGGGTGTGCTCTGTCGGTCTGTGGCCGGGGAAAGGGGATCATTAAACGGTGATAGCTGGTTCCTAAGGCGCCCACCCGGCGCGGGCCTTGCGCCCTGCATGGGTCATCGCAGCTCCCTCAGGGCTGGGCAGTGACCTTGCCTGCAGGGCCTGGCGGGCTAAGGTTGGTAACGTGAATCTCTCTAGCAGCTACAAACCTTCTTGCCATTATTGTAAGTCAGGTGCAAATGAAGGTCTTTAGGTGTTTGCAAGCACTGCTATCCAGCCTTGCCCTTCAGGAGCGGCTCCTGGTCTTGCTGATATTGGAAATTGACAAGACGTTAAACACGGGTTTTGGAAATTGACAAAAAAGTGTCCGTGTAATACACGATGAATGAGCAGGCTGCTGCAGGGTAGCTGTAAAGGAAACGAGAGACAGTCTGACGAATCTCAGATTAGTTTGACACATTTTTGACACTTATAAGCATAGTGGGATGTGAAGAGTAAACTTAGAAGCATTTTTCTACAGAAGCAGATTTCGAGTGGTACAGTGAAAGACAGAAGGCAGTGTTACTTCAGAGAGCCTTTTTCATCAGGGTAGTTCAGCTTGGAGTTGAGCTAGAAGCACTCATCCGGTGTTTGTAACACTTACTGGTACACATTAAAAAACCCAGCATTGCGGGGTGGGTTTAGGAAGAAAAGGAAAGGGGAAATGGCCTGAGAGTATAAACCCAGTGCCTGAGCTAGGGTGATGTCATGAGGAGATGTCACTGCTTTAAGGGAAGGATTTTTGTGGTTCGCTTTTCTAGGTGGCTCAATGAAGCCAACTCTTATCAGTTTCATTCTGGCCCTGCTTGCCAGCCAGAGGAACAATGGCTGGACTTTAATAGCAGAGTAAATCCCTAATATCCTAGATTTAGGCTGTTGTAACTCAGAGCAGAATTTGATCTCCTACATACAGGATCAGTAGATAAAGGGTTTTCCCAACTAAATGCTTTAAAATATGGTGCAAAGGAAGATTGATACAGGCAGGTTATGTCTCCATAACCTGAATTAGACTATAATTGCATATCTTGGTTGATGATGGTGCTGAGATCTGAGAAAGCATGTACTAAATCAGTTAATTTGTGACAGCTGAAATTTTACCCAGCTCCACCTTTGGATTTCATTCAAACCAGAAACAACAGGGTGTTAATTTGTTGTCTGCTGTATTTGAAGCATTCTAGAAACCTAGAACCAAGTCTTGGGTTTTCTCATTTACCTAAAACTCCAGCTCTCTTCAGAGGGAGTGTTACCTAAGACAGGAGTTCAAGCGTGAGCCTTTTATGTGGTTAAATAGATAATTGATATGGGTGCGGTTGTACCGCTTGTTTTTAATATAAATAGCAGCGTGCTTGGTGAGTAGAGAAAGGTGGGTGGTAGAGTAATGGCATTTAGAACTGTTTTAGTAAATATTTAGTTTGGAATTAGGTTGAGTGTAAATTGCTGTTGGCCTATGCAGTTTGTTATTATCAGGTGTGTATTTACTGGGGAGGTGAAAGAGGCACTGGCCTTCACGCTGGCCATGATGGCTGCTGCAGATATGGAGGCTCCATCCTCTTGGCCAGCTCAGGGTTGCGTCCACCCTAATTATTGCATGAATGTTTTCTCATTCACTGAATCATGGCTGAGATTCAGCTCTTAAATTTAAAGTTAAAGATCAGTATCTTGTAAAAGAAGCAGCTCAGTGATTCTCAGCCTTATGGAGGTAATCATATACATTTAAAGGGTAGTGGCTGAATTCGTGCAATTACATTGGAAGTCTAATGATGAGCTATTCCTATTAAGTAGAAATAAAATGTAGCTGTAGAAAAGGCTGCCCTTTACTCTGTTAATATGTTTCAGATTGATTGGTAAGGATTTTAGTAGCATTTTTTTCCTGACTGTTAGTCATGGTATGATGGAATGACTTTAAAGCTATTTGATGTATAATGCAGTGATAGTATCACTTAAATAAATCACACAGTTTAGATTGTTTATCTTCCTTATTCTTTTTTTAAGGCTGTACAGGCAAATGTGACTTTATTTTTCCTTAGAACTAATCTGATTTCTAATTTTATTTTAATGAAATTTTAATTTATTTCAATGTTATGCTGTACAAAAAGAATGGAAAAGGTATAACACAGTAGAAACACAATATGAAATGTATATGTGAGTAATCAATTAATTGTTTGCTTCTTCTAGGGAAAATCCAGAACGTACCTTTGATTTGGTACTGAAAGTAAAATGCCAAGCATCTGAAAATGAAGGTAATATACCCTGCCTATTGATGCTTACTTGTGGAAATGAGATGGGAAAAAAATTGCATCCTGATCTAGTGTCATCTTATGTTTTGAATTGCTCTTGGATTGAGATTGTATGAGAAAGCAACTGTGGTTATTTTATTGCCTTTTGGAATCTATTAATGTGTTAAATTACAGTTGTCGTGGGTTTTTATTGTTATAAGCCATTTTCATTTTGGCTATTGTAAAAATATTTTTGTTCTGAGAGAAATACTTGCAAAGCCTGGACTTGAAATGCATCTTTTACAGTTCTGAAGTCTTGAAATGTTAATTTTGTATAAGATTTGATTTTGCAGAACAATTGACTTCTGTCTATCAGTGGAATGTTAATTTTAATCTGTGTGATAGGGAGAAAGTAAGCTCTTTTCTGAGCAACAGTCTTTCTAGCTCATGTTTGGCAGCTGCTTTGGCTTGATACATTATACAAACAGCAATGAGTGCTGACTTGAGCTTATATTAGCCATCAGTTTCATGTCTCTATAAACATGTAGTAAAAGAGATGTAGCAATGCAAGAGTTATCTGAGAGAGACCTTTTTTCTCTTGGGTAAAAAGAAGATGGTATTTCCAGTGCTGAAATTCAAGTGACCTCTAGAAAGTCCATTGGGGGAACTGTGTTCGTGTTCTCATCTGAGGTTGTTTGCCTTAGAAAAACACAGGGAGAGAAGAAGTCTTGTTGAGGTTGTGTTGTAGTCGTGTTAGTCTGCGACAGTTCTATCTTAATCACAATTTTATAAACAGTAAACTATATCTGAAAAATGAATATATTTCTTATCCTTCTGTGCTGATGAATGCTGTTTACAGAGTTTATCACTGTAACACGTCAGAAGCCTATAGAAGTTTATAGTCCCAAACTATTCCTTTTTTTTCTTTTTTAATTTCAGCTACCGTTTTTGTTAGTGGTGTCATGGGTACATGACTAATACGTTTACAAAACCTATTTTGTTAAACCTGGAAAACAATAGTTCTTTAGGTCTCTTCCTGACAATCTCAACAGGCTGCTTTTTTTAATCTTTCTCCTCTTCATAAGATGGTTCATTTAGCCATGGAATGACATCTTGGTCCTGGTGCAGTCCTTGGGTATTTTCACTTTAGTTATGACCAGCCGGTGTCCTTTGTCTTATTGCCTGCTTTTTTGGTTTGCTATTAGTATAGTCATGGTTTGGGGAATAAGATGGGCTTTCCTAACTCTGATCTTTGTTGTGGTTTGCATCATGGCACATTTTGCCTTCTGTTCCTTTGCAGTTTTTGCCTTAGTAATTTCACAGATGCTGTCTGTAAACCCTTCTTAGCTACTTGACTCCTGATCTGTTCCTCCTTGCATTGTGCATTTATTCTCTGCCTCCACCTGGCATCCTTTCCTGGGGGCTCATTCACATCTTGGCTTAAGCCCAGCTTCAACCTGAAGATTTTATTCCCTTTTTTAATTTCCTTCCTGAGAGCTAGACTGTTGATAATCCTTTAAGGTCTTCATCTTGAAAAATTTGTGTTTTTTCTTTTTATCTCCCTTTTGACTTCTGATTTTTGCTTTGCATCTTTCTGCATCTGCTGCCCTGAGAAACCACTTCTCATTACCTGCAGCTCTGTGAATGACTGCCTATGCCTGGACTGTGCTTGTAGTCATTTCCCTTGCCTCCCTTGATGAGTGTTTGGTGCTGTTCATCAGCTGTCCTCTGTGGAAAGTGGTGTCTTTAAGAAATCTGTGTATGTCCTTGAACTGTGACCTGAGTTAACATGGAGACTGTATTTGTGACTGTATTGAGGGTGTTCCCTCTTCTATTCCGCTTTGTGCTATCATCCATTCTACCTCATGTGGGCTTACTTGCTGTTTGAGTGGCAAAAGGCAGAAAGAAGGTCTGATACCGGAAGTGTTGGAGTCTGTGGTGTGTCAACTAGCGAGAGGTTCCTGGAGGTTGTATAGATTCTTACATGAGTCCACAGATCAGTCTAAAAGTGCAGTCCCCTTTTAACAATCCGATTGTGCTGGCTGAATATTCCTGCTGTACTTGATGACCCATCTGGGATTTGTTTTAATTTCTTTCATATTATATCTAATTCAGATAACAAAGTCACTCTGATGAGGGCTTGACATCATATTTACATATGATATTATGAGCACGGTGATGTATCAAATTAATATATCTGAATGTTAAAGTTATTTAAAGAAAATTCACAAGGGACAAAAGTGTATTGTCTTCACCACCACTTCAGAAATGGAGCACAAGGCTTGTCATGCTAAACAGCGAGCTTTCAAGGTTCGTTTATTATAAGGCCTAGCAAATTTGACAGTTACCCTGTATTGTAGGTCTTGCTTTTAAATAGATTTTCAAGCTAGGATAATCTTTTGAATATATCATACTTGAAAACGTGATCCATTCACCTGTTTCTTTGCTCATGCCTCTTTCTTATGAAAGAGATTTGTGTTTAAATAGGGGCTTTCTCTCTCGCATCCCATCTGCTCCTTGTACTTGATCCTGAAGCTATGTCAGGGCTGAATTTGTGACATCACTGTCACCAGTGTTGCTGTGGAAATATCACAGCCACAAAATTATGATCTCCCTGCATGAGTGAGCAGCAGGAGAAGCTGACTTAGAGGAAAGGAAGACCTTAATGTGACCCATGTATCTTTAAGCTTTTTCTTTTCAGGCTTTGCTGTAATGTACATTCTCCTTCATTTTAATTTCTCTGTGCCAGCATGTTACTGTTCTAACAAATAACACTTGAGATAGCCTACTGCATGTGTAGCTATTAATAAGATGACGCTTTTAGGGGGTCTATAAGCCTGTAGCAGTGTGACATGTTAAGAAATTTTGCTGTTGAAATTATTATGCTTTTGGAAAAGTATTTTTAGGTAATTTCTTAATTACAGCATAGCTCACAAGGAATGCTTATTTTTCGCATCTGACAAAGTCCTAGGGCTCTTCTGTCTATAAAGGATCATACATACAAGAAATGCAGAAAGGTTTAGATGTATAATAAAATGTGTACTTAAATCACGCCACTAATTATTTCCAAAATTGGTTTCTATGCAATGTAAATGCCTAAGAGGTTTCATGTAGGCTAAAATAAATTTACCTATTCATGTATCACAGGTAGCTCCTGAATTGGTTACAGATTGAGCTGTGATAGCATGTCTAGTTATAGCTGGATCAAAATTTTGTTTTTCCATTGGGTATCTGTGTTTTTGTCATTTAAGAGTAGCTTGCATACTTGAATATTTATTACTTAATACTTTATTACTGACTGGCTAGATCATCCTTTTGGGCTTCTCTTTCTCTGTTTTAAACTACAGGAGTGTACAACAGCATTTCTAGAATAGTGGTCTCCCAACTCTTTTCTTGGTTTTGAGCAGGAGAGAAAAAAGGATACTCTTTACATAAATATTCTTACAATTGAGCACTCAATTGAACTAATAGCATGAATTGTAACATTTTTTACTGTTTCTGTCAAGCTTTGTTTATTCTTCACTCAGGTTATGTTAAAAAAATAATATCTACTTATTAGAGGGGCTTAGTGTCTAGCCTCAGCATAAAAGAGGATATGGTTCCCTCAACAATACAGAATTTAGTCTGTATTTTCAGACTAAATGATGCTTTTGATATTACACTACATGAAAGGCTTAACCTTGAAAGTTGCATTTCAGCTATATTTAGTTAGACAGTTGAGGCACATATTGCAAAGAGGAGAAAAAAATCCCTTTAGGACCAAAATCAAATTGTAGCCTATCACATAACTTCCAGTCCTTGGCAGCATGGTCAGGATGGTAAGCATTGATTAACACGATATGTTGAAACGCAGTAACTAGTTAGTGTGACAACTTTTTCTTGGGAAAATTCATAACCCAATTCTTGCAAAACTTTGAGATTAATTAACTTCTGTTCACCAGAGTTTGCTCAGTGACTGGGATATCAGTGCTAAGCTATTCTAACAGCCTAGTATTTGTTACTGGTGAACTTGGCTTGCAGTGTCAGTAGCACTTTGTAGTAAGTGTTACATTGCCTCCTAGGCAGTTGCAGATTTTTGTAACTCTTTTCTATGTCACTCCTTAATGAACAAGAAAAAAGTAAAAGAAAGAGCAAAAAATGGGTGCCCATTTTAACATCACCAGCTGGCCCTTTGTATTAAATTTTTACTTGCAGACCCAGAGAACGACTTGATAACAGGTAATAATATTGTTGAAACTATTGTGTTATTTTAAGGATGAGGATGAGCATTGCTCTTTAGATTTATGGCAAAAAGATGCAAGTTTTTTGTACTTTGGGTTGAATCATTCTTTCTAGGTATCAGAAGTAATGCAGTGTTACAGTCGCCCTGAGTACACAGTCTTACATGATGCTGTTGGTTCAAGATTGTATGATGGCTGCACCTACAGCAACTTTACTCTTCTGACAGTCTCTTGTCTCTTGAAAATTATACTGCACCTTATGCTATATGATATGCTTGAGCCTAGAAATTGGCTAAACATAGCAGTCTGCACTTTATTTATTTATTTCTTTTTCTTCCTTTCCTTTTTCTTTTTTCTATACAGGGACTTCCATCATGAAAAGTAAAATGAATTTCTGCATAGTTGATGTTTCTGAACTCTTCCACAAGACATGTCTCAAATACTAGTGCTAGTGTAATCTTTGTGAAGAGTACATATTTATCTATGTATCTATAAATATATGCATATACAGTATGTGCATACAAACATATATGTATGAATTTTAGATTTTAATTAAATGTACAAAGATGAAGTTGGTAATTTAACTAATTTTGTAAACTGTATGTCCTATACTGATTTTACTGAAACAGGATTGCAGAGGCCAAACACAAAAGGCAATGCAAACAGAGCAGCTAGTAATAGAAAGGCAATATGCAACGCCTTCTGTGAACATAAGGTCTTCAGCATTTCTGTCCATGGTTTCTAAGAAGATGACTCAGATTGGTTTCAGTTTGTGTGGTTAAGAGAGTGTTGTTTGCTGCACCTTCGTTTTCTTTTATTATAACACATACGAAAAGCAACAGAAAGGCTCCATGGAGTATGCAAGTAGATCAGGGAATTCGACCACTGAATGCTGAGGTTTGGGTGTAGGACTGTTTTAGTCCTGACTATTCCAAGTTTTACTTGAAAACCCCTTTGAAATAGCAGTTGATTTTCTGTTCAAGCAAAGAATAATTGTTTAAACAAGGCTTGAAATTTCATTGCTTTGTCTCTATTTCCTCTTTATTGCTAGGAAGCCTTCTATAGCTCTAGGGCTAGATACCTGATTTGCAGAAGTGTTTAAAAGATTGTGTTCAATTGCATGAATAACTCCTGTAGTTTATCTTGCCTGTGCCAGAATGATAATAAATCTTTGTGATGCATGATTTCTAAATCATTTTTCTTTAAAGGGTCTTCTTTTCATTAAGTGTTCAAGGCAAATCTGTGAAAACCAGTTAACTGTATATTGGCGGAGTTAAGAACTGCCTGAATTAAGTTCAGGAATTAGAAATGCACAATTCTTTGTATGAGGCTTGATTGGGATCTGTGAGGTACTAGCAAGATGTGTAGTTCCAGGAAGGTCCTGATTCTGGGGTTAAAAAAGAAAAAAATGAATGCAGTTCTTATTTCAGCCTGGCTTTGGTAGGGTTTGAATTAAGAGTCTTCCAAAGCTGCTTTCAGGATTGTGAACAGAGCAAGCGCTGGTTTCTTTTCTTCTTCCTTTTTTTCTCTTAACTGTAGAGAGCTGTTTATTAACCACAGACTCTGAGCCCATGGGTGTAACGTGCTGATCAGATAACTCATTTCCTCTGCTGTACTTTAGTTTGCAGAGTGTCACTTGAACCTGATGAGGGAGAGAATTCTATCAGTGCAATACGTGAAGAAGTCTGCAGGATTTTTTTCTTAAGAGCAATTAAAGCTTTTGATTTAATCTGTATATACTGGCAACCGTAGTCACTCTTGGTTTTAACTGGAAGGATACTAAATAGGTACTGGCCTGCAGAAAGTTGTTTCTCTAACCTTTTAAAGCACGCTGTGTTCTTCGTTTGATGATGAAGAGCAACAATATACTGCTGTGAACTAAATAGATTTCTCACAAGTTTCATATTTAATTGTAGATTTTTAGTTTCAAATATAGTGTCACCATATTACACCAATACAAAGGTAAAGGTGCTTTTTCATTTTATACAATGGCGTTTCAAAACCTGGGCTATCTGATGACTGTCTTAGAGGCAGTTTTTGTGTATAAAGGAGTTTCATTAAGATTCACATGCCCCCTGCTCCAACTCATTAACTGCTATGTTGTTACTTAAGTTAGTGTTACTTTTCTGCAACAGTTTCTTGTTTCTTCTCTTGAAACTTTCAAATGTGGTACCTAAAAAGCTTGGAAGAGGACATTTAATCCTTGCTTCTCTACAGGAATATTGATTGATGAGTAGCAGAATACTTCACAGCCTTTTGCTGAGGACTATGTAGATGTTTTGAGGGCAAAAGCAGGTAATGCCTAAGACTGTGCACCACTTTCTTCCTTTTTGACAAAAGCAAGATATGTATATGCCAGAGTTTGGCTGAAGCTATCTTGTGTGCAAACACTAAGCATACCTCTAAGTCCTTCATAAATTATAACCTTCTCTGTAACTTTAAACCTTCCACTTGTATCTAAATGAATGCTTTCATTATACTTAAATTTCTTTCATCTAATTGGCAAGCTCCTCAGGGTATGAACAATATCTTCTTCGGTGTGTTTGGACTGTCGGTAGCAAAGAGTGGGTGTTGGAGAATTATGAACAACAAAAACAATTAAGGCAACTATAATTCTTGCATCTAAGATGAAGATTGGCATTTTGATCCTTTTTAGCTTTTCCTTTCAGCCTCCAGAGGCTGAGAAATGGAGGGCAGTCACTCCAGCTTTCAGCTTCTCTTTACAGATGCAAAAATGTGGAGGAAAATGTTGCTGCTTTTCAGCGCTTCATATCCTACAGATTTTTTTTTTCCCCTCTAGCTCAGAGATTCTTGAATGTATGTGTAATTTGGAGGTGGGTGCAGATATGTGTGTGTAGGAGGGGGAAGGGTGAAGGCTGCTGGAGAAAGGAGTCAAGGAAGCTCTTTCCCCTATCTTCCCTGCATTCTTCACTGGGAAGAAGAGACCTCGGTGGGGAGGGATAACCCTACTCCCTAGCAGCCAAAAGACAGTCCTGGGAAGAGCGGCATGCTCTGTTCTACTCCTGAGATTCCAGCTGTAGTAACGTGGGGGCAGGCAGTGTGGTATCAGTGCTGGTAGAGATGAATTATTCCCCTGCAGGCATTTGTCAGACTGTAATTTTTTCATGTAATGCCATATGCCACTTTCAGCAGTGTGATCAGGTTTTGGGCAATGAAATTAAAAGGGAAAAAATTCATGAGTTAAGTAATAAAAATATGAACTTGTTATAAGAAGAATATTTAAATGAAATTCACAAGAATGAACATACTAGTATTAATATAACTAAATATAAGCCAAAGCCAGCAACCTGTATCATGTAATGTAGTCAATCAGTATGAAAGTCGATGTTCCTGTGCTTGTTTTAGTTTCATTTTAGTACTTAACTATTTGAGATGGCTGCCTGGGGGATAGTTTGCAGACTTTTAAATTGCTTGCATTCAGGAGTGTAAAGAGTTTGCATATTTCTCTAAGCTAATGTCAAGCATGCTTCACCCCTCCCACATGCTGGCAGTCTGTCTTACATGGAGGTTTATCGTTCTTTCAGGAGATATGTTATGCTGCTAGCTCTCTTCATATATAGTTTAATGGCTTGTCTTTCATGTATGGAGGATTTAAAATCTGCTTGAAAAGCTTTGAAAAGTGGTTAAACTTTTAAGGCTTAAAATGCTTTTTGCAAAACCATATGACACTTCTCTCTCACTGACTTGAAGAGGCTGAGATGTGGGGTTTCCCGTCTGGTTCACAGAAGTAGTCTTGAATTATTTTTCTCCTGCCACTGGGGAAGCAGATGCATGTAGATGCACGTGCTCATCATACAACTGTTGGGATAGATATTTCTTGGGATAGATATTGTTTGTAAATAAAATAGAACACACCCAGGGTTACAAAGGGAAGAGCTATATAACTGTTCATGAAGGGCTTACAATTCTCTGAGGCCAAAGTAAATTTTCCCAATAAAGAGCTATTGTTCCTTAGAATAATTTTGCGTGGTAAGAGCAATTGGACCACAGCATTGCTTTGCAACTAATGTGTTAAGAATCTGTATGTTTTTGTGGTAGGCTGACATGTGATAACTCCAAGATCCAGGTAAAAAGAGGATATTTACAGGCACATATTTGGGATGGAAGATTCTTTGCAACTGACAAATAAAGCAAATGGAAACATCAACTTCTTATATTTGTCTTTGATTTTTTTTCCATTTGCCTTGGAGCTGTAGCTCTGTGTTTTGAACTGAATAATTTGGGGGGACGAAGAGTTCTTACATTTTGTGACTCTTGTTTAGGAGAAAAGATTAAAGCATAATCCTGAATTTTATATGGAAAAGAGAAGAGAAAAAGCAGAAGTGGTGACAGAAAAAGGGCCTGAACAAGATTTTGGGTGTGGTATCTGTGTTTCCTGAGCTGGGAAAGCCAAGGCAACATTTTACAGTCATACTGTCTTCCTTTGCAAAATTCTTAATCCTTGCTTGGAAGGTACTGTCCAAGTATTAAATCTGTAATTAGAAATAAGGCTTGGACAACGCCCTTAGATTATGTTTCCTAGAGTTTGAATCTGGATCTGATTTCTTTACACATCGGAGTGGGTATTCAGGTATAGATTATAAACTAGCTAAAATTACAAACTTGTGTCTGAAAACAGCATATTGGTTAGGGCTTCTGTGTTTACTTTAGGCCGTGTCTGACAACTATCTGAGTTAATGCCAGGTTTTAATCATCAGGCATAATCATCATAACCAAGATATTTTGCCACAGATGGTTTACCACTGCATTTTTTCTTAACTTCAGAATGGGAAAGGATGACACAAATAATGATTAATATTTCTGCTTAGCTTCTAATACAGAACAAGAAATTCCTATTCATCTGACTTCAGATGCTGTTCGTATCAAGGGTTTTATTTGCTGTACCAGTTGAACCTGTTTTAGAACACATCTGTATATTGTAAAGTTATGGTGTCATTGTGTAGATGTAGTCAAATGTTTGCTTTTGGGAGGAGGCAGTCCTTTTGCTCTGATACAGGACAAGCCAAATACAAAAATTTGCTGTCTTTATATTTATATACTGAATGCTAAATGTTGAATTTAACTCTGTTGCGAGAGTTGCACTTGACACAGAGTAGCCAAGCTGATATAGTGTTTATAAGGTACAACATCATTTCCATTAGAAGTTGCAAAGGAAAGCTTAACATGTTAAGGCAGCTGTTTCCAGGAATGGAGTTGCATTATTGTAGAATGATGATAATTTATATATCCTTGGGTTAAGATGCAATATAGAAAAGCAAATGTAAAAGTGTTTCATGTTACAGGGAATGTGTTTATGTTCTCTTTAAATGCAAAATAAGAAAAAGTAGCAGTATAGAGGTAAAAGACAAGGATTGTGTGACTTGTAAACTCACCTGAGGTCTGTAATGAGTTTGAAATGATGGAGTGAAAATATGATGTCTTTAGAGTGACAAGAGAGAAACAGTTACTGTAAGTTAGTCTTGCTAGCAGGACCTGATCATTCATGCATCCTCTTCCTGTCCTTTGGAGGTCATGTGGCTCCTAAACAGTGTATGTTTGCTGCTTGTTTGTGTTTTACTTCAAACAGCTAGCATGGCTAAAAGCAGCATGTGAGGTAAGCATCCTTCCCACTTCTAGTGGCACCTGACAGGCTTGCTCTGTGGGTACAGTCACCATTCAACTGGTGGGGCTGCTTCCAGAGCTGACAGGAAACGTTTTTCATGCAGGTCAGGTAAGGGAGAATGGGTGGGATTTTCATGCCATGCAATGTAGCATAGGCTGTTGTTTCATCTCTCAGCATTAATTTCAAGGTTTTGGGGGTTTGTTAAAATAAGTGTGTTGCCAGTTCAGGAACCTGAGAAAAACTAGGGATGTCCTTAGTCCCTCCCACCATGCTCCTGATGGCTTTTGGACTTCCAGGGTACTCTGAGTGTTAGAATTGTGTCAGGGTTATGTTATAAATTCCTGTCTTTTTTTTTTTAGGAAATGTGTTCAACAACATCACTGGTGCCTTCCAGTTTTCTGTTCACATGGTAAAACTTAGCTTTTAATGTTAATTAAATTTGAAATTTTAATTTTTTACTTTATTAAAACCCAAATACTCAAGGTTAGATCCCAGTCAGCCATGGGCACTTTAAGGCATTGAACATTTGGAGATAGATTAAATTTTCACTTTGTGTAAACAAAGTTTTGTCTAAATAGCACAATTATACTAGATTGTTATCATGCAGTAATGTGAAATGGTGAACAGTATTGTGACACATGGGGAATTCTGAAAACCTTTGTGTCCAGGAAGGAGTTTTGCTGGTATTCATATTCTAGGTATCTTGTCCCTGCGAAGAATATTGCCAGATAAAAAAGGACTTTAGCTCCCCAGCATCAGATGAGTTGCTTACTTCTTCAGCTAAAGCTAATGAACTTTTCCTGTCATGTCACAAGTAAGTGAGATGACAGTGGTTGTGTGCCAGAACGGGTGAAGGTTTCTGATACTGGAAACCGAGTTAGGTGAGGTTCTGAGCATCCAGTTACAGTTTAAATTAGGCAATTTTAGTTGGTGCATCTATGTAAATCGATTTTAGTTTCTGGGAGTGGGCATGTCCCATACAATGTAAGTACATGTTTTCATCTGCTTTTATGTGGGGTCAGAGCCCTGCAGCATCTTGCAAGGTCTAGGCTAAAAAAGCTTATAGAAGTGTTAGCCAAGGAAAAAAAAGTCGGGTCAAACTAGCACAAGCAATTAATAAGTAAAAAAATTTAAAAAGATAATTGTCTTTTTCAGTCTTGATATATTGTGCTGTATTCTACAAAGAATAATATGGAATACATTCTTTTGCATTCTGGTTGTGGTGCTTGAAGTGACCACCTCTGAAGTGCCTGGCTGAAAACATTTTTCACTGGCAGTAAAAACCGTAGTAAATTAAAGCTTGCCTTAAATTCTCTGGTAACTGGTGATGGTGACTGTCTTCTTTTTGAATAAGCAATCTTGTGGCACAGTGCTGGGCAGTGACAGATGTAGCAAGCTACTTTGTTGTTGAGAGTACTTGTCAGGCCTCACAATCTTTGCAGGGAATTTGTGTTTTTTTTTCAACAGTGAACACAACAGAAATCCTTTCAGTTCCTATTGTTGGGGAAAATGATGAAGGACAGGATAGACCAGGTCGACCAAAGATGAACTGCCAGAACTTTCAGTGGAAGTGAAATAGGGTGAAGGTTGGAAATAGAAAGGTGAGTGAATTGGTGTTGACTGTGGACAGCACTACGCTCCAAGGCAGTAAATCCATGAGGGTGGGCAAATCCCAAGCACTTGCTCTTTAAGTGGCCTGAGAACATGAACTTGGTCTGCTCATATATGATCTGCTTTATGCATTTTAAATAGATGAGCAAGATCTGAAACTGCAGCATGCTTTGAAGCTCTAGAAAGAGGAAAAAGTACTTTGTTTGCAGCCCTAAATTACTTCAGTTAAATCTGTAGGCTTGCTGGACTCTCCTAATGTGGGGCTGAAGGTGTCTCAGCTCTGAAATGCTGTTTTTCTCTGCATTTCCCAGAAAATGTCTTAGTAACAGGACTTGCTCTCACAGAACCCATCTGTATGGCTTCTGGTACCCAGGTGTTTGGCTGGTTCTATGATTGCTTGCCTCTCGTAAACTGAAAAATACCCTGTGTAGTAATCTGTGTGAAAATAAAGATATCTTGTTATAAGATTATCTCTGCAAAAGGAGTACCCAGTAGATATTTTTGCTTTCTGCTGAGCAGTGGCTGTATTTCATACACTGTCCAAGTTTTAAAATGCTCAATAGCCCATCTAAAGAGAAACAAGTTTTCAGAATAAAAATTTGGCTGTGTGTGTGCAGTCACTTCAGTAATCTGTGGTTTGGGATTGCAGAATGATCTGTGCATTCACCAGTTAATATCATCAGTAATGACTCAAGTAAAAGAGTCTGAAATTAATTCAACCTCAGACAGTTGCAGGTGCACTAATTACAGTTGTATATATACCCTTACCATATAGGATGCAGTTCTTCTGGATTCCTGCTGGGAACATAACTAAGCTATGTATGGAGCCAAATCAGAATTGCACACGCTGTGTTTTAAAAACATAATGGTATTTTATAATCTGGTCAAAGTGCATTGTTTACTTCATGTCTCATCATGTACACTTCTCTTTATATCTTAATACAGGGAAACTCAATACTGATGTATGCTACTTCTGCTACTGGAGTTCTGCTCCTGTGTATAGAAATTATTCATCTAAGCATGACCAGTATGTTTTAATTGTCAGCACATCTTGAAATATTCATCTTTCAGTGAGCAAGAACACAATGGGTTCAGTGGGTCAGAGCACAATGTGAATCATGAAACAGATACAAATTGCCGAATCTGAGCTAAATGCTGAAACCGTTAAGTGTTACAGAAAGTGAAATAGTGCCTTTCTGTTGATTGATGTTCCAGAACCTCAATTTTTTCTTTTTAAGTCCCAGAAGTATATATTCAATTAATCTATTTCATGGGAATACTCGAAGTCATGTCATATATGTAAACCAAAAAGAAACAGCAGTGTACGCTGTGTGTTAAATTAATATTCCTGTAACAGAGCAATACTATTATGTAACAAGAAAATAATACGTCTTAGAAGCCAAAGAAACCACGTTTGAAACATAAATCAATAGTTCTAATTTAATTACCCTATCATATTCGTACTTTGTTCACCAGCATTTCTGAGTGATTTTGTTTAACTCTACAGTGTATCAACTAGACATGCTGGAATGATGCAAGTGTTGCAGATATGCAGGTTTAGGCAGAGAGCCAGATTTTATTCCCAGATCTACTTTGAACACCAATGGCTGAGAGAAATTAATTTGAAATCAATGTTTTCAACTTCATTAGGTTCTTAAGAAAATGTTTACTATATGTCACTGATGGAAACAGTGGTTTGTTGAGATACACTCATTGACTCTTCAAATCTAAACTTCTCGGACGTTATAATTTTTAATTATCTTCAAATAAGATATGTGAGCAGTGAAATCTTTTATAGCTGTGTTAAAAGTTATGATCATTGATAGAATGCACAGGTATGTGGATAAAATCTGCTTTATGTATGATAAACTGCAATCATCCCCTCTAGAAATTTCTGTGCTCAGAAAACTGGTCATATACAGCAAAGATAAGGTGGTACAAAATCCAGTGTCATACAAAGTATCAACCAAGTCTGGTTTTGAATGGTAGTAAGTCAAGAAAGAAAAGCATTTTATAAACTATTGATGAAATATCTTCCTAACTTGTGGCTAGATGGCTCAGCAGTTATTAATAGATTACAGAATCTTTCAGTGCTGGAATATGTTTAGAGAGCTTGCTCTGGGTTTTCTTGATTTCTTTTGAGTGTCCTGTTATTGTGTATGTTTCCTCCTTTGCATGTGTGAGGTTTACATTTTCATCTGACTTAGCAGCAATAATGCAAAAGGATTAAAAAAACCCCACGTGATAAGGGCCAGACATAATCCTAGATCGCTGTTGGACTTCAGGCTTTGCTGATGTTGAGCTTCATCCAAACTGGGAGGAAAAAATGGTTCCACAAAGGTAAACCCCGTAGTCTAGTAGGAAGTGCAAGCAGCAGTCACCCTGAAGGCGAGTGAAGAAAGCGAGGATCATGTTGCTGAAAGCCCAAGTGATGTGTTACTGTGGGCCACCTCAGTGAGCTTTACTGCTAATAAGCATCCATTAGTTGAGTTCTGCAAAAAAAGCCAAGTCTTTGAATAGCGTTTTCCAGGAAATAGTTCAAGTTTGAAATGAATAATACTGAGCACAGTGCATTTCTTGGTAGTAGTTTTCTGGCACTAGTGATAAGTATTACTGTCTTCTGTTCTACAACCTATCTTTCCATGGGCAGCTTGGAGAAAGCAAAAGCTGTGTTAATTCCTGTGTGGCTGCACAGAAATTGTGTTGGTGTAACTGTAGTAGTGAGGGGAAGAGCAGTCCTGAAACTGTCACAAAGAAAATGGCATATATGTACTGGTTCTCCATGCTGGAAATCGAGATATAAGTGTGTTACAGAGAAATTGCATGACTTTCCTGAGTGTTAGCTTTTCCTGTCCCTGAAGTAAGGGGGAGTGTGTGTGTGTTTTAAATGTAATTTTTAGAGTATCAGGGTACTGCCTACTTTTTTTTGACTTTGCTAATTAAGGTTTAGTCACCAATGAACAATGTATTGGCTGTAGCTGAAATACCTTTTATGAGCTCCCGTTCAAGCAGGAGCAGTGGGGGTGAAGTCTGCAGTTAAGCAACACTGTCACCTCAAATAATCTGAGTTTGATGGGTGCGACAGCGTATAATCTTTTAACATATTTAACCAGTAAAAAACTCCTTTTTTTAATTTCTTTTTCTCTTAAAGCCTCTTTATAGGCTATTGTGTGTCATGAAAGATGAGGGGACTGTGACTGTGACCTCCCTGAAGTGCTGTAGTATATACTATAGAAAAAGATTAAACAAGACAATACATGGTTATTACCTTTCCACCACAGCAGCCCTTCAGCTGCAGGTCTGTGTGAAACTTATAACTTCCTACTAACCTGTGACTTCAAAAAGAAGGTTGTTCTAGGCCTTATTCAAGTAGGAAATTTACTCGAAGCACCATTAAAACATCGTTAATGTTGCCTGATGCAACAATAAATTTCCAAGATGTTTTTTCAAGATACTTACAATCCAGTGAAATCTGTAAATTAATAACTTAAAAACTACATGAGGTTTTACCCATACCTAATGAAACATATCTCTGGTTACTGCCTTGTCACTCTTCAAGGAATAGCAGTTGCGAGAATGGTACCCACTTTGCTTGCTGTTTTTTACTGTTGGGGTCTTGGATGCCTTGCTGAGAGAGGTGTGATTTGGCACCTATTTCTTTTGGTCCCCTTTGTGGCAGAGGAAGCTGAAAGGACTTGTGTCACCTCATACTACAGTCCCAGTGTTGCTTTGCTTCTCTGAACTTGTCCTGCTTAAGAAAGCTGGCTGAGCAAAGTGGGTGGGTTTCTGTGACTATTAATGGGTGAATGGCTTCTGGTGGCATATGGGGAGCAGCTAGAAAACATGGAAAGAAAATTCAATGAGCAACAACAGATTTCCGAGGGAACATATTAGGACTGTGCTGGCGTTTAGCATTATTCTTCATGTCTTTCTTTTTAGAGGGGAGAATATTGCTGAACTCTTGCTCTCAAAGTTCAAGGTACTAAACAAATGTGTTACATTTAAGATAACAGTTTATTTGAGTTAAAGCTAGGTTAATGTGCAGAGACTAGTGAAGTAGACTGACGTTTTGTTAGTTCAGGTTGAAACTTGCCATGTTTGTAATGCGTTTTTAGCATTTTGGAGCATCTGAGAATGGCTTCTGTTAATACCAGATCATTATTGCTTTCTATGTAAAGCACAGGATTTAAAAATAGATAATTCTTTTAAAGAACTTCGCAAATGGATCAATCTGCTATGCATTCTTCTTGTTATCAAAACCTTCTTGTATATTTAGCAAAGAAATCACAACCACTGAAGTGCAGGTTTTTAAAATCTGGTGTAGAGTTTAATTCCAAAAGTGCAACAAATAAGTGATGTATTTCCTTACCATTTATTAGAACATTTTTTTGGGGAAAAAAATGAACACTTTGTCATCAGAATTTCCTTGAGTAATTTTTAAATATTACTGGAGGATTATATGCACTAACCTTTTTCTTTTTAAATTTAGCTGCAGGGCTTTGTGGTACTTGAAATGACTCATACATTGTACCATGGTTTAAAAATGTGTCCCTTTCTACGTGTAGAACTGTAACCCACGCTTTTGAAGCAGTTTTAGTAACTGACTAATTAGGATTAAAATGACTGATTTTAGAGCTCAAAAGCAGTGGTAAATTAGTAATTCTTTGTGTATCTGTGAGTGTTCTAAGGGTTTTAGATGTACGTTTGTGTGTAGTTTACTTTCTTGCATTTGGTGCTTCTGGGATGGTGCATATTGTGTGATTGTTTAGATGCTAATTTAATTATATGCTTGTAGATCAGGAATGAAGAACAAAATAAGTAATGATGTTGTCTCAAATATAAGAAAGAACTAGATGGTAAACAAAAGCATATAGATGAAGAACAGGGCAAAGTAGGTCAACCACATAATCAGTGCAGGGTGATTCTTAAATAATTGTTTTGTGTGGTTGGCACACAACTGTCTATGAAATAAATTCTTTTTAGCACTTGAGAGGAGATTTCAGTATTTTGCTCAGTAGCTTAATGAAGTATCCCCTTTCATAGTGCAGTTAGTTCCTCGTTGTGCTGTCTTATTTTTGCTTTGAATTTTGGGTGCAAGTGTATGTGGGAGGAAGTTGTGACTGAGGCTTTCTGTTGAGGCCATGCTCTGTAATTTAAAGAACAACAGACTTCTGTGTTTGGAAATTTATCTTTCAGCAGTTCTGTGCAAAAGAAAGAAGTTGCTTCTCATCATCATCAGGACAAGTAAAGATTCTGGTTTTTTTCACTGTAGATGAGTTATCTGCGTATTCCTTGCTTAATGCATGCGTAATCTATATGAAGGCATGTGCTCCCTCACATAACTGTTAAGACACCAGTTAGTAAAACCAGCTGAAGTTAGCCACAGCAGGGGTTGTAATTCAGTGCTTTGGTGATACTGGCCAGCATAACCTGAGTCTGGCTGAATTATCCAGAAAACTTCTTCTGACATGTGCTGAACTCTGCTTTCCATATCTGGCAGCTTAAAATGGGTCTGATGTTTCTGCAAGGAGCTCAGTGTGCAGTCTTTGTAAACAAGGCTGCCTGCTTGGAACAAAACACCTGAACCCTCAGCCTGAAGTACAAATCTTTTCCTACACTGGATGCACCTTCTTTCCTGTGTGGATCCAAACCTAAACCATTACCCATTTCTAGTGGATTCCAAAAGCATCAGGCCTCCCTTGCCTGTGTGAAAACTGCTCTGTCTTTCCTTGTCACAGATGAAAGGGGATGGCCTGACTAAAGGAGTGTTTGGACGGCTCCCCCTGCTGAGATGACTCCTTGTGGTTGTGTACCTGGCGTGACTCCTTCCTTGTATCTAACCCAAATTAAAATGGAAGATGTGTCAAAACACACATTCTAGCCTTCCAAGCAGAGAAGAACCAGGAGCAGTTTTTGCAGTTCATTCTGCCTGTGTGTGGCTGCGGGTAGTGGTAGGCACAGGCACAGTGTTCTGTCTGTCATTGCCCAAAAAGTGCCTTGGTGGATGCCAGCATCCTTGCTCTAGCATGCATACGCTGCTTAGGTTTGCAAGTTGGTTAACACTAATGTTTTCTTTTATGGCCAAATGTGGGCCTGTCTTGTGCAAGCACAGTTATCTTTGAGCCGCCTTTTTACCCTTGGCCTCTGCAGCACCGTGGGGCAGTCCTGTCTATGGTACTGAGTTTGCAAGCAGTTTCCTTCTGATTGTTTTAAACATACTACTGTTGATTAATTTGGGTATATAGGTTTTGTATTAGAAGAAATGGGGAGTGTTTATTTCCTTTTCACCTTCAGTTGCATCTTTTATCCCCGCCAAAGCTGCCTTTCTAATCTGGAAGTATAATTTATCGAACCTCACCATGTGTAGATGCTTTTCCATAGCTATGTTTTATCCTTTTATATTCTTTACTCAGTCTTTTTTTGTTGGCTTTCTACAGCAGCAGAGTGATGATTCATGGGATATTTTTGGTTCTCAGGTTTTTTTCCCTGTGCTTGGAGGCAAGTGTTTGTCACTTTTACCCATGGTGGAGAGTTTGCTGTTTATTGTTACTGCTAACAGAGTATAAATATGAAGTTGTAAAAACAAACATCACCATCCGCAAACCAAAACTTTTGTGAGCTCTTTGTCTGTTTCTAAAGCTTCAAATCAGTAGGTCATCTGATTTCATGTAATGCAGTTTGTCAGTGTATTTTTTTGCTGATGCTATGGTGCTAAAGTGGAGTCAGAGAATTTAAAAAATGGCCCAAAATGTATTGTCAGTATTGGAAGAATAATTTTGGATATTTACTTCTAGTCACAGGGAGAATTTCTAAGTGTACAGATTTTAATGTCTCCCGTGCTCATGTTTTTTCTCTCAGTAACCTTGTTGAGAACTAAAAATAATAGTGAATCATAAGAGAAGAAATTAATTTCTGTTACTGTACTCTTGAGTTAATGCTCTGGACTTGTTCCTTCTCAGACTACACTTCTCAGATGTTTTGCCTATCTGAAATTGTTTACATATATCCTCTCAGACAGGCCTACGTATGTGTGAAAATGTGCATCTTGTTGAATCACACTCACCGTGAATATTCATAAATGAGCAAATGAGTGGGGTTATACTATTAGATCCTCTGATGTTTTCTTCTGTGGTGACCACGTTGTTTTGGGGAGCTGATTTAGATTCCTGTGCAGCACTACTCAGCTTCAGAGAAAAATGGTTATTTTATAGTTTTGAATTCAATGCCCTTGAATTCTCAAGTGAGAAATCTATCTTGTAGTTACTGATTTGGCCAGCCTGTTTAAGGGTAAATTGAATGCTGAAGTATCAAGTTGAGCATCAATGGCTGTCTTGCACTGAGGATGCCTTGTTTGCAGAGAAAGCGTAGTGCAGTGGACACATAGCAGATGTATGTGATTGGTGGTGTAAAAACCCAACCATTTTACTGTTCAACTTAATTCTCACGGATGCTTCATTATTACTATTTCTTTGTATCAATTCTGGAGATCAGTGGTAGTATGGTGGGGTTTGTGTATGATAACTGAGTAAAAGCAGTTCAGTACAAGCCCGAGGATGTTCTCCTGTTGCAGTGCAGCAGGTGTGGCGGGGGGTGACTGTACCATGCAATATGTGTCTCCTTCGTAAGCAGTCCAGTGGTCTTGGGAAAGGTCACAGAGCCAAAACCACATAAGAGGTCAACTTAAGTATTTTTTTTAGCTAAAG
Organism: Coracopsis vasa; assembly: GCA_026283785.1. Lineage (NCBI taxonomy): Eukaryota > Metazoa > Chordata > Aves > Psittaciformes > Psittacidae > Coracopsis > Coracopsis vasa. The sequence goes on from JANHGB010041715.1 coordinate 62,989, forward strand.
ATATTGATACCCAGCAGTCTATGGGTATGAAATCTTGTGTGTGATTTTTATTTATTTATTTATTTATTTCAGGGCTTTATAGGGAACACTAAAATACTTGGGCTTCTGAAGTAGCTTCTACTTGCCCTGTGTGGTAGAGGGGAACAGTGGCATGTGCTCGATGTCTGATACTCCATGAAGGCAGAGAAGGTTATCTCCCATTTTCTGCCTCCTTTACAAATCCAACCTTTTATACCTGTTGAGAGAATTGAGGTTGCTGTTATTCCCATCCTGGGGCATTGCAGTTGTGTTTGTTTCCAGGCTCCTGAGCCCTGTTGCTTTCAGCATACTGCTGCCATGACCAGGCCTTGTAAGGTAGCTGATAAGGGATTAATGTGGGGTTTTGTTGTTTCTGTTATGACAAGGATGATTTCACACGTTCTTGTTTCAGCACAAAACACGCTTGAAAAAAAGCAAACAAAACTCCCCCAAAGAAGCAAACACCTCATGTTCCCCCAATCAATCAACCTGTGCCAAACAACAATTTGTTTGCCTTTTAGTTTGAGACACTCTGGCTCACTTTTTAAAACATATTGGGGAAATTGGTGAGAGATGCATTTCCTCAGCTGCGGCTTATTCTCCTAGCAAAACCCTGGGAATTCTTTCTGAAATACCCACTCAAGAGAGACAATAAGAATTCCACAAAGATGCAAATGTCTATTTGTCTGCAATAATAAATTTGTTTCAGTGATTCACAATATATCATATGCTTATTCAAACATTAAAGTATTGCTCAGATCTAGTTGTGCCTTTTTTTGTGTTTGTTTCTCTGGCCTGCCTGTGGATTTTTTATCTTGAGAAAATAGCATATTTTTAAATCCCAAGGTTTATTTGCATTCTAACTTCATAAAGATCCTTTCTTGCCCAGAGTTCTCCTTTTTTGATAACAATGCTGAGCACTTGTGCATCTTGTTCCATACAGCAGAGCATTAAAGATTTGTTACCCTACTTCTCTTATTTTAATTGCTGTAGATATCTGGGGCAGTGGACAATACTGATGCTATGCTTTCAATTAATTCTGGGAGATACACTTCTTATGTCTTGAGCTTTGCCTTAGTGTATCCTTAGTGAGTATAAAGTTAGGCTCTGTAGATATCCAGAGTGCTAGGCGCTTGAGTATAATTTAATAATCTGTGTATTATTTTAAAGATGCACAAAAGCAATAGCTGCTTGCTAATAAAATGCATTTACTGACCCATGAGTGAATTGATCCCTATGACTATTTAAAGCTTAGGGCTCTAAAAGTTTTTCTCTTATCTTTATGTTAAACAATGGAAAGTTTTACCGTATGTTCAAATAACGTCTTCATCAGGTTCACAACAGGATACCATAGTTAATTTTCAGTTGAGTGCTTGACAGGATTTTCTTTTTGCTGGCTGGTTGGGTGAAAGTCTAGACACTGAGAGACGAGGCGTTAGAGGGGCCTCACAATATCGTTATTGTGAATGGTAAGTAGGAGCAGCTTCCTCTGATGTACGGACTCCACGCCCAAACCAGTAGTACAAAGGCATAGCTTTTGTTCACGGGGATAGGGGCTAATCCGAATGCTGCACACTGTGAAAAACCTTTTATAGAAGGGGGGAAAAACTTGCCTTGAAGGTGAGAGGTCAGCAGTTTAACCTCTGACCATAAAACAAGAGACTAGAGAAGAATGGGATGAACAAGGGGGAAAAATACTTCAAGTACTCCATTCTTTGTTTATCAAAAATGGGTCAAGCAAATGAGTGTCAGGAATGGTTACAGGAGTTCTGATGGGACACAAGGGAGTCTAAAGATGTGCTCTGGCTTCGCTGTGCATTACTAGAGTTTAGAGCTTGCATAGCTCTCTCTTCGCAAATGCTTGATAAAGAGATCCCCAAATGAAAACCTAATCTTTCAGCAACCATTAAAAGCACAGTTACTCTGCTCTCCTCCTCCTCACATCAGGCCATTTTTTTATTAATTTTTTTTAATTCTAATCTTCCTTTGCACAGATTAGCATCCTTTGGGACTTGGCCTTGTAGATGTTTCCACTGTTTCTGGGTTCGTTTTTGAAGTTCATAAAGAAGCATCACACTAATAACATGCCTGAAAGCATGTGAGATGGCTCAGTCTTAGTTAAAGCGCAGATCTTTGGGTGGTCAGTGCTATTGTACAACAGCAGGGGAGAGCTGTTTCCAATCTTTGTGCAAAGGGAATATGTAGGCTTTTCTGTCTGATCTCATTTTGATATCATCAGTGTTGAGAATTTAGTTGCAATGCAATTAGAAATGATAGAAGATATGTTATCTAATAGTTAAGACTTCCATATTCTCAGGTCCACCCATTCAGGCTAATTGATTGTGCTACTCTTGACCCAGGCTGGCAGAAGATACCAATAGTGATTAATATACTTGGTGCGTTAAAGCTCAGCTCTCTGCCTGGCATACATCCATTCCTTGTGCTTTACTACATCCAGCTCATGAGAAGCACTACTCTCCTCCCCCCTGATCTCTCCCAGCATGCGAAAAAGCAAAGATGACATTATGCCTTGCTTGTGCACCTCTGGAAGTTTTGCACTTCACTGGACATAGATGTGTTTTATATATGAGGTAAATTCCTCTTCCTGCTTCACACAAAGGGATTAAAGCTAAGCTTTGTTGTTGACCCTCTTCACATGTCATGTCTTCAAACATTTGCTTATGACTTGGACAGCTTTAGGCCTCTGGCATTAAGAGAAGTGATCAGTAACCACCAGCATTCCTGAGCCAGCCAGTGGCAGGGCTTAGGGCTTCTTGGCACCTGGGGAAATGTGTTTTGGTACATGCTTGATTTTATTTGTGTGTGGAAGTAGCACAGCGTCAATCTTCATGCGTCTGCTGACCCTTGGCTGAGCTTAATCCTTCGATTCTCAATTTCATGGACATCCATTCTTCTTTTGAAGTATATTAGATGTAAATTCATCAGAAAGGTAGGACTAAATGTACTTACATGATCCGACAATCTTCAAATGAGAGAAAAGAATCTTCATTCTCTTTACATTCCTTAGAAATTATTTTGGGTTCATTGATTTCAAAACACACTGAACAGGTTTAGTGGAGAGCTTGTCAAAAACACAGAGTTGTTTAATAAATGAATTGCAAATTAAAGACTTACGATTGTGGCTAATGCTGAACATACCTGTACAGGTGATTTCTATAGCTATTAAGTTAAAGTAAAATTCATAACCCATTTTACTGAGTTTGTCTTGCTGTTATAGCTTAGTTTTGTAACTTTTTCAGTGGGCAGTTTACAACAGGAATTGTGATATTTTCAAATTTAATAGGATAAAACGGTGTTCTCAAGCAAAATGATTGATACTTTTGCCCTTGGGGAAGCACCAGAAATTAGAATATTCATGCATTTTAGAGCAGATGACCTTCCAATATCTTGCATTTGAATTTGGAAAATAAGAGACTACTTTTTTTCCCCCCCCATAATTATTTCTTCTGGAATCTTTAAAAGCAATCTAAGCCTCTTCCATACCTTTTGAAAAATGACTGATGATATCACTGTGCTCTGGAATAGCGTCTCATGCAATAATATGTCCATATTTCAGGAAAAAACATGGGCTAAACTTGCTGCTGTAAGATAGGATGTAGTTTGTAACTAATTTATAAGTTATATATATATATATTTCACCTCCCTCAATTGCTATAATGGGAGGAAACTTTGTGATTAAAAATCACTCTGTGTGTCTGAAATAAGTTTTTAAGTCATGTGTATCTTAAGGTGGTATATTTGCCCTGGGAAGGCAAATGTCGAGTGTGGAATTGAGCTAGAACAGGATTTTATTTCTCGAATCTCAAGTGTCCCTATTGATAGAATCATTTAGTTTGGAAAGGACCTTTAATATCATTGAGTCCAAATGTTGACCTAACACTGCCAAGTCCACCACTAAACCATGTCCCCAAGCGCTGCATCTACCAGTCTTTCTGAATGCCTCCATGGATTGTGATTCCACCACTTCCCTGAGCAGCCTGTCCCAGTGCTTGACAGCCCTTTTGGTGAAGAAGTTTTCCTAATATCCAATTTAAATCTCCTGAGGCACAACTTGAGGGTCTTTCCTCTTGTCGTATCGCTTGTTACTTGGGAGAAGATAAGACCCCCACCTCACTACAGCTTCCTTTAAAGTAGTTGTAGAGTGTTATAAGCTCTCACCTGAATCTCCTTCTTTCCAGTTCCCTGAGTCCCAGTTCCCTCATCTGAACCCTCCTTCCAACCCTAGTTCCCTCAGCCAATTCTCGTAAGATTTGTGCTCCAGACCCTAGGAGTTATCTGGGACTTGCTCAAGAGAGTGTTTCTTTCTACTTGAAAAGTGTAGCAGTGTTTATGTACCCTGTAAGTTTTTTTTTTTGCTAATTATCAGAATAAAGAAGTAAAAAGGTTGTATAAGAAAATACTTTATATAGACATAACTTAAAAATACATCATATCCCATTGATGATGAAATTGGCAGTGTGGGTGACTATGGTTAGACTTCATTAATAAAAAATGGGATTGGTTATCTTAAAGCAAAGCAACTTCTCTTTATATCTAGCTGCGTATTGAACTGTTCTTGATGAGGAGTGCATGTGGCTGGTTGATGATTGGTTTCTGCCACAGCATAGTGTATTTTAGCACAAGAATTTGCTTGTATGAAAACATTTTAATGCATCCCCTGAAATCTTTCTTATGCCTTATGGAAATTGATAGTCACTTGTGATTAATTCTTAGTATTCCTGGCTTTTTCATTTTTCTGATAAGATAAATGACCAACAGGACAATGGTACCATCTTGGGGCCCGTCTGGTCATGACTTTAATTTGTGTTTAGATCAGAAGTTAATAGCCTTTAGCATTGATTTCGATTGTTCACTGTTGCTGGTCCAGGTTTCACAACCATTCATAGAGCTCAGCTGTTTCTCCTAGAGGTGAGTTTTCTTTTGTTTTCAGAAACAAGAGGAATAATAAAGAGGAAAGCTCCAGCCTTTGCAATTTTTCTTAATTTGCCATAGATGGAGAGCTCTGCATATGTCATTCCCATATCCACC
>JANHGB010041717.1:0-31467 GCA_026283785.1 Coracopsis vasa
CATTTGCTTAAATATTGCTTGAGATAAGGCCTTGAACTTACAAACACACCAGGAATTTCCAGGGAAATTTGTAATACACCGTAGCAGTAACTAAGGCTCAGTTGTAAGTATTTTGTCATGTGTGTAATCTTACTGGGGGCAATAGAAGTTTCCGTGTAAAGACTTTAGGCAGCCTTGCCAATATATAGAAAGGCTTCAGGAGAAGAGTTAGCACAAAATAGCTCAAAATAATTCATAGAGGGTTTTCCTGTCTCCCAGTTGGAGCAGAATGAAAAATTAATAAATTGACAAATGAAAATCTCTCAAGGTCCTTTCTTTCTTTGCGACTCCTTGTCACTCAAATGTGTGGATGTGTAGTGCCCCTAAATACCAGTGTATCACAGAATGCAGGAAATAAAAGAGCATCAGCATGGCAGATACATACCAAGTGTATGTATGATACTTGAGAGATACTTGAGACTCTTCATACTTGAAAGATGAAATGGGAATTAAATGATGAAATAGGAATTAAATGAAACTAAGTTGGGGAACAGTCATAGAATTAAAATTATTAATTTTTAGTAACTTAAAGGCTTAACCAAGTTACCAGGCATTGAGAGAATCATGGAGTAGCTGTATGGGATCAAAGATTTCCTCTCGTGGTTTGAAATGGGGTTCAAATCATAAACACTCAGTAAATGCAGCTCCAGGGGGTCGTCATCATTACTTGCAGCTGGCCCTGTGGAGGTGGTTTAATTTTGCAGAAAGGTGAGCCAGGAAAAATGAAGTTTCAGAAGTTTGCAGGGCATAAATGCCTTATATTGCAGGTATGTTTACATATAGCAGTTATGCTGCTGCTGGGAGGATTGTAATGACTGTTGGGTGGCCATTAGAAAGGAAAAGAAAGGCATGATAGTTTTGCTTAGTTCAAGTGTTTGGTGTATACATTTGAGCTATTTTTGTGTGTTATGAAATACAAAGCTGAGATGTAGCAGTAGCAGCACCATGAAAATTTTAAGTTAGTGATAAAAATTATTTATGTAGCCAATAAAAGTGTATCCTAATGTAGTAATTAACATTAAGAATTGCTTAGAAAAAATGTATGTGATGTACGTAAAAACAAGATTCAAAGCCATGTTTAGAAAGATGATTCTCCAGAGTTTTTCCTCAATTTCTTTCTTAAGAAAATTTCAGGTTTTTCCATATGCCTGTGCTGCTGTCAGGCTGGGTTTGAGCAAACGTCTGGTTTGGGTTTTAATAATAAGGAATTGCATTTCTCCCTCTTCATTTCCACCTACGTATAAACTAATACAGTTTCTGTAATACTGAAATAACAATTGATCAAAAAGGAACCTGGAAAAACTTAGAATTAAGACATCGTTGTGGTTGTAGTTTTCAATGTGGAAAATAACTACAAGGGAAACATCAGGAGCTAAGGGGTTTTGTTTTGAAAACTTGACCTTTTATTTTAATTCCATCCCTGAGTCAGAACCCAAATTCTCATGAAGTAACTAAAGGCCATGTTGTTACATATCGATCTAAAAGTCTGACTTAAGGTTGGATTTTTTTAAGATGTTAACCAGATTATTTGTAAAATGTAAGAATACTACACAAAGTAGGCCATGAATAGTATGCTAACAGAAAATTCTCCAGTATAAATCAAATAAGTCAGTCATAAGGCTGGTGGCAGTGAAAACAAATCAAGCGGGCAACAGGGAAAAGGTGTATTTTAAAACAAGAATGTGAAATGAGATAGCTAATTGATGTCTGTGTCATAGGCATAGATCTACTATAAAGAGAACTGACGTCAGAATGCGCAAAGGTGAGGCTGTAAATGCAGTGTAGTAGGTGATGAGATTTGTGGGAGATCTTGGGGTAAGCGATGCAAGGATTCTGGAAATGAAAATCACTTTTAAATTGATTGCAATGTGAATGGGGATCCAGTGGAATTGATTCAACGTGGGAGCAGTATGGTAACTTTCTCCTCAATCATGGGAACAAAAGCAGCCATATTCACTCCCAACTGCAGTACAGAAAGTGATTATTTCATGAAAGCTTGAAGAGGAATTCAAGACAAGATGTATGGAGAATTCTGTAGTGTCATTTTTGCTGATCATAGGTGGGGAATATTGTTTATTTCAGTACCATTATCTGGGAAGCTTCCCGAAGTTGCTGAAAGCAGCAGACTTCATTTGCCTTCTAGTAAGCAGAAAGGCAGCTTATGCATGCACACTGGACAGCCAGCTGCCTGCAAAACTAGATACCTTACTGAAGATTTGATCATGCTGCTGGTGCTAGAAAATTTCTTAATAAGCTCATATGAAAAGAAAGCTCAGGATTAAGTGTAATTCTGATGTTACAGAAGGAGGCAATTCGTCAACTGATCTTTAAATGAACCAGAGTGGATTCACAGTATGTTTTACTGAAGAGGCTAAAGCTATTGCAGTGCTAACACATGAACAAACAAATGAACAAATTTAATTGGGACTGGTTTAAGATGAGTATCGAGTTTAGAAAAGAGCATTGCTAAGAAGCAAGAAGGTGGTACCATTGTACTGTTGTCAGCACGGAAATGTGTCTAGAAATTAGATGAACACAAACATGATATCTTTTATTAAAGCTTTTTTGGCTGTAATTGGGTGGAGTTGTAAACTGCAAATCAATTCCTTTATGCTCCGCAAATTTTTCTTTTTCTTCATACACTTGTGAACAGCCTCTGATATCTGACAAGTCCCTATTTTATTATTTCATAATATAGTCTCAATGTAAAATGTTAAGGAAACTCTGAAATAAATCATTATGCCTATCTTTACATTCAGTGGCCACCTTCAATTGGGTATTAATTGGGACAGTATGAAATAGATCTGTTAAGGGCATTCACATGTTAAAGTTGCACTGAGGGTTTTGCTGGGCTAGGCAGGAAAGATTTTTTTCTTCAGTCAAATGTTTGCACATTTAAGAAACAACTTACCTGGCATGTATGTTTGTGAAAACAGCAAATCTTGGAGATTATCAGATGATATTTTTTCAAGGGCAAGGTTTCAACGTGAAACTAAAAACTTAGTTGAGTGTCACATTCGTCCAGAGAACTGGAACAAGCTTTGTGATGAAAGTGCTAAGGCAAGGCCAAACAAAACAGCTCTGATTTTGAATATTGTATAGTTTCTAGTGTTACAGTATAGGAGAGGAGACTCTTATGAAATGCAGTCTCCTACAGCTACTGGATGTTTCATACAGGGGGGCTGAACTCACATCAGTATAAGGAAAGGATGAGGTTTGTGGCATGGACCTAATGTAGCACACGGGTGAGCCTTGAAAGTGCATGGGAATATTGGTAATGGTGGTGGAGGTTGTCTTCCTTCTTAAAGATGCCATGGGTAAAATGTGACCTGTATTTCTGTAATTAAATTTGTTGTTTGGTAATGCAAAGTTGTCTCCTGCTGTAATCAGTAAGACATTGTCAATTTGAAGGTAGCTGCTATCCCTGCCCTTTTCTTTCTTCCACCTTTTTCATCTTTCTCTCACCTCCCTTCTGTCCCTCTTTAAGTTACTTATTTTATACAACAGGCTCCATGAATAAACTGGCAATGCAGAATTTGTATTTCAAGTTGATGGAAAATTCAAGAATGTAAGATAGTACCAGTTTCATCATATTTTTCATCTTAGGGGCAAACCCTACTGAAGATAGAATTTGAAGGAAAAGTAGTTAACATCTGGATCCGTATCTTTAAAATTTTGGGGCATGTATTGTATTTATTATCTTTCTGCTGCTTTTGTTCCTTATTTAGCTTTTGCATTTTTAAAGAAAATATTTCAATACCATTTATTCCTAAGGCATTGGAAGCTCAATTTTTTCCCCCACTCTTAATAAAGTAAGTTTTTTATGGTTACAGTAATGAGGATGTATGATGTCTATAACCAGTAGAAAGGCTTCAAAGCAGGTTGAAAGGAAGACGCTAGGCTTTCTGAAATGTTCTCTGATTGAATATGAGATATGGGAGCATCCAACTTGTTGTAACAATGAGAACTCCTTTTTTTTTCTTTTTTCCCTGAGTAAAAATAGATCACAGTGCAGTGACCCCAGAGAGAGAGAAAGAATGGAAAAGGATGCATGGTTCTCTAAAACTCCTAACTATATTGTTACAGTCTGTGTCAAAGGATGACAAATCCAAATTGCACTGCTTCCCATGTTCTTTGAATTAGAGCTTGGTGTGTGTTACACTATTTTGACCTCTTCAAAATTTTGTAATTTAATTAGCAGATTTCTTTTTCCCTATCCAGCCCATTTTGAAAGGGAAAAAAGAATAGGCATATACCACTGTGATAGCACTTCATTCTTTTCTGAATCTAATTGTGTATTTTGAATGCAATTGGTATGAAAGCATTCATGTATGAATTTAAATCAGAAGGCTTTAAAAACAACAGGCAGTATTAACCAACGGGGATTAAAGAGTACCTGAACTGGCTAGAAAAAATTTACTCAGCAGTCACTAATTTATGACCTTGGTGCTTGCTAGGGTATTTGCCCAGCTGCATCTGCCTTATCAACATGTTCAAATGTGAATTAGTTAGCACAAAAAGTTGGCAGAGGAATAGGGTATTTTTCACCTCAAGGTCAGAAACAAGGCAGGCTGATATTGATTTAATGCTGTTTGGTCTGATGGTTCAGCCTGAACGTATCTCTATATTGCCATCAGTTGACATGTGTCTACATTCAAAGAAACACTCTTTTCTAACTGACATCTTTTTTACAAGAACACTAAGTAGGAGGCACCTGCCTTAGCTGGCAAAAAGTTAGGTGTCCTGGCTAAGCTAGTTGTCTGGGCTTCCTCTGTAAGCCGAGGGGAGAGGGATTTTCAGAGTGATTCATCCTGTTCTAAGATATGTCTCTAAAATAGATGAGATGACTCATCCCCTGGAAGTACCTGCCACTGTACTGACGGCAGAGGGAGACCTAGATGACTAACTTACCCTAGATAGCTAAATTCTGGACTGGTAAGTAAAATGTAATAAAGCTCAGCGTCAGTGTCTTTTTCTTTTAATGAAAGGAGGCTTAAGTATGCAGTTGTTATGAAAAAGTCTGTAAGACCATTGGTTATGAAGTACATGCTGAAAAAAGGTGAACCTGCATTGCTGTCCTGCTGTATCTTTCATTAATATGTTGATTTTATTTTATGCTAAATTAATCTGTATCAAGATGAGAAGAAGAAAATATTCCTTCCCCTTAAAAATCTCACTGGAAAGGGATAGCTGTTGTTTACATTACACAGACATATGAAGTCTGTGTAATGTGATGTTTATTCTGCATCAGTTTCCATTACTGAAATTGCCTTGTATGGAAATTGCTTTGTATTTATACCAGTAGAACTAGATGTAAAATCCATTATACTTGGTGTTTATATACTAAAAAGGTTGTTAGCATGTATTTGCTTCAGTGCAGAAGGACTTTGAAGATCTGCCGTTGCAAGGGCATGTACGTGACACTAACTTCACTGTCCACTGGTCACTGCCTCTGGTGGACTTTTTTTGCAGAACTTACAAAAATTAAGCTTTAAACTCATTAATATTTAATTAAAGCACATCACTTGGCCAATTTGAAAATTGAGGTCTCAGTGAATATTCAGGAAGTATTCTCTGCATCTGATTTTAGATACTGAATTAGGTTTCTAAACAAGGAGTCTAGGCACTTTCTGTAATCAGTGGAGAAGGGTTGGCACCTCCAGGGAACAATTCAGAGCAATATAGTAAGCAGGAAGTTAGTGCTCTGGTTGACCTCCAGAGGACTTGCACTGCTGTGTAGCTTGAATCCTCTGAAATTACCTTTGAGATACTCGTTGCTCTATATTTGCTGTAAAGGAAGCCTAGCCTGGTTTTATAGGCTGTTAAAGTGGGCAACATGAATACTTCCTTTATTGTTTCCTATCATAACTTTTAGGTCAGTAATAACATTGTTAACTCTGTGCGTAATATTTTCCTGAATATATTTAGCATATATTTCTTAATGTCAGGTTTAGCTTGCATTAGAAGTGGCTGCTGCATGGTTAACATATCTAGTATGCTCAGTAGTGTTAATGCAGTAGTATGTAATGTAATGTAGTAGTTGTATGTGTGTATGTAATGTATGTAGTATGCTCAGTTTTAAACTTTTTTTCTTTTGTAACTTACTTGACTGAGCACCCCCACATGCCCAGGGTAGTCAGCAACATCCATTTGGTTTTCTCAGAAAGTTTGCCTGCATTTTGGGTACTCTCTGGTTGAATTGCATATGATTCTAATCAATCCGGTGTCTACAAGGCCTTGAGTACTGAGCTGCTGTCTGTCACAGACACCATGAGGACCTCTTCATTTACCATTGCATTCAGAGTGTTAGATCACAGTGCTTTGGATCAAACAGCCCAATTAATTTTTATATTCTTCTGTTGGTCAAAAGGTGGTTTACCTAAAGCGTTACACTCCTACTATAGCTTTGAAAGTACAATAACTGGTATATATATATTGCTTTATGCAGATTGTACAGAACTGCGAAATTCAGGGAGTTGAACTAATTTCTACAGTTTGAAAAATCATTTACAGAGTGTAGGAACTTATTGACATAGTAAGTTGAGATCCATGGATTTTCCTCTCCTTTAATATGGAAGTCCAAGTTTATAGGTAAACACAAAATCAGGGACAGGTGAAAAGAAGTCACAAAGACCAGCCTTGATCAATCTTCATTGCACGCAGAGAGAAAACAGCGCGATATAGGATGTTATGTTATCAGCTGGGGGAGGAGGAGTTTCCAGACTCTATAACGACAACTATAAGTGCTGTACACCTGGCATTGTTTTACAGTGAAGTTTAGATGATAAAATTACTTTAATACGGTAACCATAAGAAACAGTGAATGCTTTCACCAAAAACAGTAAACAACCTTGAATCTGTTGGATAAGTTCAGATTCTACTCTCTGGTAATTCTTGTTATAAAGACAAAAGAAGGTAAAATTGCAAAGGACACAAGGGTGTATCCAGGGGAACAAGAACATCATTTATAGTCACCAGAGTTGCTTGATGAGGCTCACTTGCCAGATACCTGATAACAAGGAAGACCAATCTGTCACTGTAAGGTTCCATAAAGAAGATTTGTCTATAATAGGGAGCATTAAGCAGGGTAATGGAAATTACCTGAGCAGCTACTGAATTAATTTTCATTTTAAGCATACTCTTATTTAAAGATAACAACTGGCTGGACAGCATGGCAGGTTTTGTATCTGACTGCATCTGTTAAAAAAGGACCATGAGAAGTTTGCTGGTTTTGAATATAAACCTGACTCTGCTGTCAGCTGACATCTCCCTCACCTCAGGCAAAACTTTTAAGTGGTACATAGTAGAGGTAGGACTCCGTTATGGACTCCTGAAATCATTACCTCATACAAACTGCTATTATTTAATAGAGAAATGTAATTGTTCCTCCAGAGGGTGATGAATGTGATTCATTATATTTGATCTTTTTGGTACCAGAAGAATACTGTTGCTAGCTCAGAAGACTTTCTGGCAAATCAAAAGGAGACTAGTTTGGAGCATTTCTCTGTCAGTTTGAAATCCCCAAGCTGTAGCTTTGAGCTCAGCAGTGAGTGCTCTGCAGTAGTACCAAGAGAGCTGAAATAATCAACAATAGAAACCTTTTATCTCATGTCTGAAATCCATAGATAGAAAGAGAATGTATATATAAATATTTCTCTTTAATATTTCACATTGTGCTTCCACTTAAGAAGTTTAAAGTTCTTTCACTGAGAGTGGACATAAGCCAAACCAAGCCACAGGATTAATCATAAATAATTTACATGAAATCCCTCTACTAAGATATCCTGCAATTTCACAAAGAATGAACACATGTTCTGAGAATACATAAGGATTGCTAAAATTAGCTTGCTTTAACACGCCTAGGAACAACACATGAAGATGCTGTTGCAGTTTTTCTGACATAGCTGATCATGTTGCTCACTATTCATAATAATTAAATGCTCTTTTTCTGTTTGGGTTTGGGGTTTCTTTATATATTTTTTTTCTTACAGCTGCTTCCAGATTAAGAAAAAAAAATTGCTAAAACTTCTGAACAATGTTGACTGGTAAAGGCTGTAGAACAGCTATTGCTGCAATAAACAGGATTAGTTTTGGATTACTTTCTCTACAAAGACTCTGCAGCAGTGTCTTACTCCTCCTTGCTGAAAAACGTCAACCCTTTCAGGTCTCCATGGTTATCTCACAGAATGAAAAGTAAAAGCATTCTGGGATGATTATATAAAAACTTGTAAAGGGTAAGTGCAAACTAAAAAAACAGTGTTTGAGGACTAAACAGTGCATTTTCAGATGGCTGAGCCTGTGTGTGTGTATGTATGGTCAGAGAGATGAATGGAAACCTTAAACTCTGCAGCATGCGATGGACCTTGGTTTGGGGAAGATATGGAACAGGCCTTAGTGATTTATTATTGTGTCTTTTGAACAGGTACCTATCAATTTGAATAAAGCAACAAGAAATGATAATTAGCTGAACTATATTTGAAAACTACACCAGTGGCTTAATTATTAGATTTAAACATCGGTAAATTACAAAATATTCAGAATTCCTAAAACACCTGTACAGAAGAGATTTAAGAACATAATTAAGGCTAGTCTTACACATGGATGTTGTCCTGGGTTCATATTCCATTAAAGCTGGGGAGGTGTGGATTTCTGCTATGTTCTGTAAATATAAGATACAGTTAGACCTGCTTAGGGATAGTGTTGCTTACATGAATTGCTTCTCCGTTGTTTTTGATTTATGAATAAATGTGCTTGGTGTGACTACTCTTGTCTCACAGGGATCTCAAACGGCAGAAAGTATTCTGTATGCAGTGGCTTGAAGATATATAATATCCACAAGCTGTGTTTCCCAATATTGATTCCAGGTATTTTATGTTTACAGGCTATTCAAAGCTGGGAGGACTGAAATATACCAAGAGAGGTTTAATACTGTTGTGGAGAAATAGTCTGAGAAAATCAGGATGCAGTTCAGGGACAAATTCCAAGTACCGCTCTGTTTAGATGGTATTTCTTATCTAAAATGTAGTATGAGGAATGGATAGTGGTACTTAGGTTAAGCATGAGTCAACAGTGTTGTGTTTCTATAAAAAAATAAACATGCTGTGGAGATGTGACAAATATCAAGTATTTCAAAGACTTGAAAGTAGGAAGAGCTGTCTTGTGGGCTAATGGGAGTAGGAAAATATAAAATGGGCTTAAATCATAGTATTGTTACATTATTTTTGCTAGGCATATTGAAAGCACTGGGACTGAGGAGGCTTCTCTGCCTGCTTGTTTATAAGCTGGTCAGAAAAATATCTGTCAGATATAATAGATACTGCCCTGGTACTAGATATGTCTTTCAGTTCCTACCAGCTCTGGACTCTATTATTCAATATAGTAATAAAACTTCCCAAGTAGTCTCATGCAAATATGCATAAAGATACAATTCAAAGGGAGTATAAAGCCTTCAATATTAAGCACTGCATGAGATATGCAGTTTTCCTCCAATGTAAAATCTACTTTTGTTTACAGTGAAGTAAATAGTCAAGCTTCTAATTTAGCTTTGATTTCATATTGTCATCTCAGTGTCACTCCTTATTCACAGTATCTCATCCAACCCACAGATCCCTGTATCAGAATAATACCTTTGCCACCTTCCTCTGTGGTAGGTTGGAACAACACAGAAAAAGAAACAGAAATTGCCATGGCCAACAAAATCAAGTTGATGCTGTTGATACATCAATTTGATACAAGTTGATACATCAATATGATACTGTTGTTGAAAAGGCAAAGCTTATTCCGTGGTGTATTAAATAAATATCATATGTAAAGCACTGGAGGTAGTTGATCTACCCCACTCGGCATCAGCTGGGTTACTACTGCAGGGCAACATACCATTGGAGAGAATCGAGAGGACAACAACAAATACAAACACTTTAGAAAATATAATCTGTAAGAGACAGCAGAATGCAGTGTAGAAATGGGAAGTGGGCCGCTCTCCCTCTCATTTAGGTGTCTGA
Source organism: Coracopsis vasa (assembly GCA_026283785.1). Taxonomy (NCBI): domain Eukaryota; kingdom Metazoa; phylum Chordata; class Aves; order Psittaciformes; family Psittacidae; genus Coracopsis; species Coracopsis vasa. The sequence continues at coordinate 10,041 of JANHGB010041717.1, forward strand.
CTTACACTTCAGCTGTGTATGTTTAGTGAAGAGTATTTAGTGTTGAATGAGGTATGTATGTATGTATCTGTGTATATAACGACCACTCTTAAGGGAAGCACATTAACTCTTACAATCTGTAAAAGGCAGTTGCAAAGTCAAGAGCTGTCACTTGAGCAAGATAGAAATTTCATTTCATATCAAAACCTATGTTCAAGAAGGGCTTCTGTCTAAAGTGAGACAAACTCTATTATGTTGCTGTTTCTTTAACATTTATGTGGGAAAATTTTAGAAATAGGTTACCCAAATATCTTTCAGGCTGGTCTTGATATGCTGAATTTTGTTCTCAACAGGTCCATCCCCGTTTTGGGTCATTTCCCAAACCTAAATTACTTTGTTTTCTATTATTTAACAGGGTTTGCTCTTGGTATTTGTAATCAACTTATGCACGTACACGCGCGCACACACACACACACACGTGGGACTTGGTAAAGGGTGGTTGCCTCTGCTATGCACAAACAAGGAGGGTTCATAAGGCAGTTCATGCTTTGCATTCTTTCATTATGGCCCAAACGTGCCTATGATTAGACCACAAAATGTGAGTATACATAAAATATGTACTTTTACACTAGCACACTGAGCCAAAATACTTTTACCAATTCACAGTTGAGATGAAAAAGAACCTGAGAGACAATTTAAAGAGGGATTTTTTAATGAAGATCAAATGTGTTTGATTTTATATTGCTGAATCTTCAATCAGGAGAAGCTGCATTTTGTTGCGTGTCATGCAAGCACGTAAGTCTTAATTTTCACCTCAAAGTGCTTGAGTTCATCTGAATCCAACTTCTACTTATCTGATTACAATGCCATTTGCTAACATGAAAGACACTGAGAAATGCCTGTTTTGTGTTATGTGCCTGCACAAATACGGAGGTGCCACAGTGTAGAAGGTGTCTCCAAACAAAAAGGAACAGAACTGATCTCATGTTGGCTCTCGGATGTAATGTTTTGAGATACCTAACACCACTAACACTACCTTAATCCGCTGGGTAAAGATCTTTGCAGACTGAAATGACTCAGGATTTTACACAGCTATTCAGTGCAATCAAAGGACTTCTGAGAGCATTGAAAGCCGCTGCAGAAAGGAAGTTTTAGGTAATTAGCATTATATAGTTTGGGGAGCAGGTTTTAAGGCTTGCTTTTTGTGTGTGTTTTTTTTTCTTCCTGATAAATAAGCTGAATTTCCTAACACCTACTATTTCTTTTTTTTTTTTTAAGTTAATTTTGCAAAAATATGTGCTATGTAGGCTATTAAAAGAGTTTAAAATTAAATTGCACCCTTTATTAAGAAAAGACACCAGCTTACAAACTGTTACTGTATAAGTGACGCCTGTCTGGTTTAGGTAGTGCAGTGTTTCTGTTTGTGAAGCAGTATCCCAAGTAACTCTTGTACAAGGAATAGATACTTGAATTAAAGGCTGAAGTATGTGCAGTCAGTAATGTCTGTGAAACAGTAATGGAAACCTGTCATTAGCTAAAAGTTTGAAAATTTGAGAAACTTAATTCCCTTTCTGAATTTCCCGTGGGACATAAAGAAAAATCTCAGAGATTTTTCCCATTATCTGTGACAGCAGACTCATCTGTTAATCATCAATTTCCTCATTGGAAGTTCTTACCTGGAATTTTATAGAATTCTTCTAAAATATAATTTCACTTCTATTGAACAGTAAATTCCTTGAAATAATTACATTCTGCTAGAATATATTTGCATCTTTCCTACCTAATGGATCAAGAAGTGTCTTTCCATTCTTCTCACTCTCAATTTCATCTGGCTTTTAATTTCATCATAATAAAAATCACTCTTTTTGTTAACTTTAAGTAACTGTTGTCTGATATCTGAAGATACAAAACATTTTAATAAAAGATTACTTTGTAAATCTGGTTTCTGGAGTTTATTCCTTTTCATTTTATGGTCCATCAGTGGCTATGTTTAAAAGCACATACAGAGCATAAATGTGTCAAATATCTATTACAGCCAATTACCTGGATTCGAATTTTAAAATTAGCTGGAAAGCTTCGTATGATTAACTATTGATCAAGGGATATCATGCAATCTCACTAGGGTCCGGTTTAAAGCAACTTATTTTGTACAGAGTGCTTGCTAATACGTGAGAGACCAAGTAAGGGAAACTGTAGGGGATCTAGTTATAATTTGTAAATTGTAAAATGTGAAGAAATTAGGCTTTGATTGCACACAGATTTATAAACCTCTATTCAAAATGCTTTCCAAAGGAAAATGAGATTTCTGTTTTCTTTGTGTCTTTCTCTCAACTTTATTTTTCTGTTCTCTGCCCCAGTTTCTTCAGAAACTTCTGAATCTAGTGCCTCATTTCAATCAAATTTGAGAGGGGAGAAAAGTTTGCAATAATTTTCTGTTATTTCATGAATGAAGATGTTGAAGGAGGGGAGATGCCTTAAGCAGCTTTGAAGGAAACGCTGTGTTTAAGAGCATTCTTTATTGGAAAGCCATCAGAGAAGCCATTGTTGGAGCACAAACCTGAGAGATATATTTATAGGATACTGGACTTCATAGATTCCATCAAATTTCATGATATGGTTATTTTTTTTCAGTGGAATTATTCTAATGTTTTAAAATTCAAACCTTCAAATAATATACAAGTGAGAACAGTGTAAAATTATATATGAAACCCTGGAAAAGTCACTAATAAAGATCATGATGCGACTTGTAAGTCCTCTATTATTTATTTATTTGTTATATTGAGCTGGTGTACTAATACTAATAAGATAGTAGAAATATAGGGACTTTACAGGGGTGGAAATTTAATGGAAGTGTGAAGTGCTGAATCAGAGTTAAAATTTGCAGTGGTGGAATATGAAATCCTATCATTCACTCAGGTTTTAAGTGGATCTGGTACATTTTGAAAGAGATATTACAATATTCTCATTCATTTAATGGATAAGGAAAAAAAAGACAATTATTCTAAATGTGTTCACCTGCAGAGCACTTTTAAATGCCAGATTTTAGGAGTTCCTTATCCATAGCCTCAAGCCACAACATTTAATGTAAGTATTTTTGCTTTTGGTCTATGAGAATGTGAATATTGATTCAAGATGGAATTCCTTGTGACATACAGCCAGGTCCAATGAAAATTGTTGCAAGGACCTGAAAATTACCTGGTATATATGAGGAAACAACACAGAGCAGTGGAAGAGTTCCATAGGATTGATGATATAGCTGGACACCATATATTATGTTCAGGTCTGTGAGAGTCAGTGTTCTGAATATCTTGACAAGTTGGAGAGTACACAACAAGTGCAATAAAAATAGCTTGGAAGTGGAAGAGAGAAAGTGGCAAACTGAACTTGTACAGCTTGGCTCCATGACAGCCAAAACTCTACAAAGACATCATAACAATTTATAAATACTTAAACGGCATACAAAAAAAGAGGAGAATTACGTAGTTCAATGAACAGGATATAGAACTGAAAGAAAATTAAATTGATCAGTTCTCAGATTCAGTTCCTTTAATGCTAAATTTCCTCCCTGCAACAGTCCACCTCAAAGGAGGAGGAGGAAGCCTCCTTTCTGGAAAAACACCAGTAAATGGCCATTAGTGAACAATCCCATACAGATGGAAGGTATAACTCATACCAAATTCCTAGTTCAACAACATATAACTCTGAAGGAACTAATGCAACCATATTGTTTGACCTACTTAGTACCGGATAGGACTACAAAGTCATAAAGCGGTTCCTGATTGGATTAGATTTCCTTTTTGCTTATTGCATATGGGTGAAACCCTTAGTGTCTAGGTCATTATGCAACTTATTTTTTCCATTTCTTCAGCTAAAATATTCTTTATGCAGTAAACCAAAGCTAGAAGATAGACAGTTTGAGAGCATGGCTGTGAGCCCTGTGCTTGTGAGGGAGGAAAAGGAGGGGGAGCAGGAGACTGGAAAATGATCTGTTCAGTGTATCTTTTCTTTCTGCTTGTTTGTTCTCTCTGTACAGTTTGTTTTGCTGCTGAACACATCATATAAGAAAAATATGTATGTTTTTGTATCTCAGGACTAGTGGAAGATGGATATTCTCTCACTACTGGAGAGAAAAGTTTAAAGGAATTCCATACATCCTGATGTATACATTTCCAGAATGAAAAGTGAAAATTAAGGAAAGATTTCTAATTTACATGTAGTCAAAGTAAAGAAGGAATTAAATGAGAATTCCCTGTTGATAAATGCTTAGTCCGATAAGTCAACCATGTGAATTCCCTAGTAGAATTACCTGGAAACTGCAGTAGATTTCTGGCCGTGTGGTCCTAGGGCACCCAGCTTATGCTATCGACTGGTGCAGATGGAGCCCTGGATGTCAAGCTGCCTCCTTCTGATCAGTCTGTTTCTTGTACACATTTAAAGAACACATGAATCTTCCAGACTGGCAAATATGAGATGCAGAGCTGTCCCTTCTGTAGGATTCTTAGACCATTGCTTAGTATGAAGAAGAGATGTGTTCATACTCAAGAACATTCCCCTAGCTTCTCTGATGGACCTATCACACAGGGTTGACCATGGCAGCAGCTGAATGAAAAGCAAAAGCAGAGCAGACCCTCTGTGACATAGAACACATGGGTTTCTTCTATAATTTGAATTCTTTGTTCAGTGTGAACTCACAAACAGAGTAATATATTGGTTTCTCCACAAACGTGCTCTCTCTATCCTAATTGTAATTCACTTTTGTGTCTCAAAAGACCTAATCTGGATCTGCATTTGCCTAGGCCTTGGTGCTTGATTCCACTGTATTTGTGAAACGTATTTTCTCAAACCCAGCCTGCATCTTTCCTTTCTTTAAAGAGGCCTCTGAAGAGGAACACTGCTGTAGTGCCTATGGAGAATTAACCAAGTGATAATAGTTCAGTTGTACAACAAAAGATGCACCTTTTTAAAAAACCTTTAAAGCTGTTCACAAGCTGACTGCTTTATGTACATACATCTTTTCAGCCATTTTCTTCCCATGTAAGTTTACTGATCACGCACATCCATGGCTCTTGCTTTAAACTAGTCTCTGTCACTGAATTTTACATGCGTGAAGGTGCAGAGCCCTGCAGTAATGCTTACATGTAGACTCTGAGAATGCCAAGGCCTGACTGAGAGGCTCTCTGAAGTCCCAGGAGAAACCTACAAAAAAAGATTTAAGGTTTGAAAATGGAGATAATAAATTATTTGAAGTGAAGGCTCCAAGTTCCATGTGCTTGCGCAGGATCCAGCACACTACTGCCTTGATTATGCCCAGACCTCTTGAATCCTGTTATTGTATGTGACAACCCCAGGTTGTATTATTTTATTTATAAACTGTATCATTTTCCTCTTTTTCCCATTGTCACCATGAACATCTTTTATCTTCCCTCAACATAGCGAAAGTTCTTTTCACCTTTTATGAATATTTATCTGCCTATCTATCATATATTACTTTGGAAAAGAAAAAAGATACTTTTTAACAGTTAAATAAACAATAAGCCTAAGTTTTAAACCAACAAAGCCATAATGCTCAGTATTCCAGGGTTGAACCCAACAATTCATCCTCTGTTGCTCCCAAGGCTTACATCAACTCTAAAATAAATGGGCAGAGTCCCAAATACTGAGGCTGACTTGTTATCTCTGTATGTACTTTTCAGATAACAGGCATTAAATAATTCACTATACAAAGTCTTATTTCAATTAAAATGGTAAAACTGATAAAGAAGTTTTCTTTACTTTTGGGAACAGATCTCTGGCTTGTAATTGCATTAATTACAAATACACAGCTGAAAAGTTATTCAAATGCAAATTTTCTTAATGAGAAGAAAGCAAGTGGGAGTATAATTTTTAGTTGTCGCAGTTAATGAAAGTATTTGATTTTGTTTTAATTGCACTTTTAATAAAATAAAGTGCTCTCACGGTGATGAGATTTCACTAATACAGCATCAGCTAACAGCAGTGCTAGAACTTGCAAAGGTTGCTGATGTTAAGATGGTTCAGCTGGTGATGGGCTCTCAGTGGAGGTAAGTGAAACAAATAACAACCACTCCTGGGCAGAGCTGTGCATGGCGAGGTGCTGATCTCTGGCTGACAGCAATGTGCTAAAGGATGTCACAAACGTAAAGCACTATTCAGATAATTTATGCCTTAGAAATACAAGGGGAGGAGTAAATAGAGTGATGTCTGGGCCCCAGTGTTTTCATAACTTTGAACCGTGGAGGAGGGAGTTGAGAGAGCTGTGGGGTCCAACCTGTCTCCACTGTTCTCAGTGCAAGAATCATCATGAAAATACCCACACATGAGCTTCGGTAAGTGACCCCGTGTTTTAATTGAAAACCAAATAAAAAAGAGCTTTAAATTGGAAATAATCTATTTACCTCATTTTGTTTGCTTGCTTGCGTTGAAACGTGTTTGTGCACTCACTGGAAGAAAGTAATTTCAGAGAAAGTGGTGTGCTTTCTTATGAGCAGCTAGTGTTTACAGGTGACTTGTTAAAGAACGCTGATCTAGTCCAGCCCTCTGTGCATGAGGCAGGGTTACCTACGCCTGAGCCATTCCTTGCAGGGGTTTGTTTCACCTTATCTTTAGAAGCCTTTGATGATGATGGCTTTCTAGGCACAAACTGAAGCTTGGTGCACTCCCATGCTCAAAGAATTTATCATGGTGCAAGAAGCAAGGAAAAAAGGAATGCCTTCTAAAACTGTTTTTAACATTGTGGAAAGAATTTATATCTCACAGGCTATGTTAACTAAAGTTTGGGACATTTTAATGATTCTAAAATAATTTTAGAAGGCATTTTAATTATTTTTTTCTTGGAAAAATATTGGTTTGAGGGGTTTTTTAATCTTCAAGTAGTTGATATTACAAAAAGGCTTGGACTTTCCTAAAGATTCCCTCATATTTTGTCAAACACTGGTAAGAATGGCAGTAACTTCTCTTCAAAAAGATTGATGTCAAAATGGATTTCTCTTCTTCCCCAAACTTACTTCCCTCAATTTTCTTTGTAGTATAAATTATTATTAAAATTAACCAAGTATTTCAATACTAGTGGGTTACTCGTACACCTTTCATTCTTGTGAGAGGGTATCTCTGAGGGAAAGCAATCACCTAAGGAAACAGGAAGCAGCAGCCTGGTGTCTCAGAGACAGGGTCCTGCCCCTCATCACCCTCCATCCATGAGGGTCAGTGGAAAAAGGATGGCTCATGTTTGGCAAATCCCATTACTGGATGAGCCTGCTGGTGCTTGTTGTATCTAAATCCCAGTGCATTACTTTTCCTCAGCTGTGAATTCAGTATGCCAGGCTTTCAAACTGGTTTTGCAGTTTAAACCAAAAGTGAGTTCCAGAAGGGCTTGCTCCATTTGCAGACAACTTAGGAATGGCAAAAAGGCAAAATGAATCAAGTCAATAGGAATGTTTTCATTTAACTCAAATTATAATTAACAGAGTTGAAGGTGTGATAAAAGATTCCCATAATAAATCTCAGCTGTTTGCATCACGTGTACTGAAGGAATCTAGTTATTTTTATCATTTTGACAGAATTTAATTTGGTATAGAGAAAGTGCTAATTTTATGAATTTTTTTTTCAAAGAAGCAATTATTTCAGAGGTACATTCATGGCAAATCAATTGTTCATAGGGATTATGCACAAATGAAATTTAAGGGAAAAAATGCATATCTTAAACTGAAAAGATTCACCATAGAATCCTGATAAGCTTTCACCTGCTGTTAATTTTCCTCTGAGATGAAAACACTACCAAGCAACAACGTCTAAGCACATCTTCTTAGGGTGGAAAAGCATGCTTTAAGATAAAAACTTCTAACAGATTTTGATCCCAAGCAGCAACCCATAGAAACCCGTGGAGATCTCTCAGATAAATTTAATAGCATCCAATATGTAAGGCCCACTCGCATGACAATCTCCATGTTTTACAAAGGAAAAATAAGGGTTACAGAAGTGAAGGGTGAGGCAAGAGCAGGAAGGAAAGGACATCATCCTGGGAAAGGAAAGAGGGTATAGTGAAGGTCAGGTCAGAGGAATGAAATGATGGAGTGGCAAGAGGGAAGAGGGACAGTAGGTGTGGAGTCTTTCTCAGTTTTCCATTTTCTTCCCTGGTGTGTGAATGTGGGATATCCCCTAGGCAGCTCTGAGCATTTCACCTTTCTCCCACAGAAGCTTGTAAAAAGGGGCTATCTGTGACCTCCTCTACCCACCCTGTGGGACATGGCCAGAGTTGGCTTTTTCAGGTTGTTTCTACTCCAGAAATATCTACACTCATTTGACAGCATTTGGATGCATGACTCAGAGAACCTTTTCATCGGCAAAGGATCACTGGTTTAATTGCTCTAAAATCTGAATGTTCACTCAGTTTTGAGAGCATAGTGGTGATGGAGGTCCAGAGATAAGCTTTGGGGAATTCGTGACCTCGGGTTCTCCAGAGGTTGCCTTTGGAGGAAGCAAGAGCAAGCTTTTCTATACAACTGTCAGATTCCATGAATGTTTTTTTCTTCTTAAATACTATTACTGTAATGGATGGAAAAAAGAAACACGATCTGGATGGTCAGGATGGCAGGAGTAACTTGTACACTGTGAAATAGGGAAGGAGATAATAACAGAGGGAAACATCAATTTGCTTCTAAATGCTTACTATTATTGTAACAGCCATGTCATGAAAGGTCATGGACATCTTGAGCTATAGAGCCAAGTTTCTTTTTTCATTTCAAATACAGTATTTCAGACACAAGCATAATCTCTGTTGTGCTACAACAAAGCAGAAGTTTAGGGATGGGAACTGGGCATTTCTAGCACTCCTGCAGCTAGTGGAGGGAGAAGAGTGATGTGGGATCCCTAGAGCTGCTCCCTGGCCTTGAGGGGACACTTGTGACCATGACCTGTGAGCTGACCCTTTCCTTCTCTGTGCAATATTGACAGTGGGGTTTCTGCCTCCAGTAAGTGCCAATGAAAAACAGTCTGGTTTTGCATATCTGAATTGCATCGCATTAAGAAGTGTAGCCACATCTTAAATGTGTATCTGTAACTGCTTAAAAGCCCAAAAGTGCAAACCCAAATATAAATGCGTTCTCTTTAAGAAAGTAACTCACTGCTGAGAAAGGCAGCAAATGCATCCCAGGCATATTTTGTGCCCTTTCAGAATGAGAAAGTCAACAAATATTAGGCTTCTAGAAAACCATGAATTAAAGAGTTATTTTAAGTTCTCAAATAACCTTAATTCTGCATTATTTGAACAATGAACCAATAAACACACAACTTCTCTCTTTCATCCTTGAAAACTGTACTGAAAGAGAAGCTGTGTGTGTTTTCTCTGCTCAGACTTGCCCTTGTCCAAAAGGGTACATCCCACCTGCTAAATCCTACAAGTATCTCACCCCTCTCTTCCCACCCCTTTATCCTGATGCAAATGTGCGATGGAACACTTTTCTTTTTTCCCATTAGTCTCTACATGATGTCCAGCTTCTGCGCTGACAAGCTTTACAACAAAGAGATCTGTAAGGTGACTATAGCCACCCTTCTCCTTCAGAGAGCTAAAATGTAGTATGTTGTATCTCTTAAGGCGCTAGCACACCTCTTTGTTCTTTCATCACATGGCAAGGCCTGATAAAGGGGCTCCTCTTCCTCCTGTGCAGAACATCCCCTGATGCCTCTCCTCAGACCCACAGCTCACCAGCACCACTCTTGTCATGTGCTGCAGCTGCTGAGAGCAGGACACTGGGACTCTTTCCATGCTTCCCTGGCCTGTCCCAAGGGAAGAAGAGGCAGGACAGAATTCAACTTGTCTGTATGTCTTAAGCTTTCTTACAGGTTTGGGTTCTGCTGAATTTGGAATTACACAAAGGTGCTGCTGGGTGGCCATAATTATTCTCAGTCAATTTTTCAGTAAACACGTACTAAATTACTTGCAGCACATACTCATACCACTGAGCACTCTGCTCAGTGGCAGAAGAAGGAATAAAACCTCAGTTTTAGTCTTTCGCACTGTTGATCTAACTATCTCACTTGCATAGCTCCAGTGACTGTTGGTTGTCCGGTTTACTCTGTAGTTAAGTTTGGCTTTACAACACCCTTAGTGGTATGAATGGTAGAGGTCCGTGTTTCCTGCAGTGTGAAATTCCATCTGTAGCCAGTGGAAGTGAATTGCCTCAAACGCGGGGGCCAGATCTATGACCCTGAAACGTAAGGGGCAGGAGACGCCTCCAGAGATCACGCCATTCATTTTCCTACTAAGAGACAAAACTAAATATACACAGGCCATCATGGTCCATGGCACCAGCAAAAAAGGTCAGTACAGCTGAGTGATCCCATCCAGCACAGCATCTACTGCTGTGACCTTGTGTGCCAGAGTAAGTGAGGGAAACAGCCATTCCCAGCCACACATGGAGGCCTGGAGTGCCTGGAAGGATCCTGGTCATTTCCCTGTGCCTGTGCCCACGTTCCTGCAATATGCTGATGCTTATCGAGGAGAAGGCCACTGTTCTCCTGTGGCTGCAGGGAGAGGAGCATTGGAGTTCTCTTTGTGACCTACACGGCTACCCTAGCCAAAGAGTTGAAAGGGACCATGCTGGCACAACCCATTGTTGAGGGGTATGTATATGCTTAACATGGTCTTGCACCAGGATGGCAGGGATTCCACCACCTCCCCAGCTAACCTATTTTAAGGCTTATAATTAGAAGACAAACTGTTGATAAATATTCCCTTAAGCATGATTGAAAAATCATGCTTACTGAAAAGTAATTGTATTTTCATCTTTTCAATAGAAAGGAGTCATCTCGCCTAAGGGTAAATAACTGAAAGTTGGTTGTCGATGTCTAGACTCATCAACCTAGATTCCCTTTATAGCCAGCTGAAAGAAACAGGCACCTCCAGGGTGTGATTCATCTGTCTTAGAAGAGATGTTAGCTGAAGAAGGATTGCTTTCTGAAATAAATGCCACAAAAATGATTAGAGTTGTACGGGAAATGGTATTCATATTCTGTGGGAAATGGGTTTAAAAAATTTGTTTTCTTCAATACAAGAATAAAGAAAAATCTCTCAGAATTTCAGGAAAATTACATATTTAAAAATTCACTCTTGCTCAATAAAATAAAAGGGTTTTTTTTCTGATGTTTTCTTATGTTTTATAATTCATAATGTACAAAAAAAACACAACAAAACAACCCACATTTGGAGATGAAAAGAGGTTTTAATAAGAACCCCTGAAACATGATGAGGTCAAACCGGAATATTTTGATCTCACTGGGATGCTTCAACTTGGATTGGTTTTGTCTTATAGAAGGTACCAAAACTGGACCAGTTCTCTAGGAATAGAGAAAGTTTTGGTGTCTTTTATAGAAAACTGTGACGACAGCATTTTTTCACCCAGGTACAGGAGTTATGTATGAGTGAACAGAGCTCTGCAAAATTAACTGCTTAAAATCTCAAGACCCTTTTTATAAAAGCGTCCTGCTTTCAATTAACAAAGTTATTTTAATTTTCCTCATACTAACAAGAATTTCTCACTTAAGAAAGGGCTAACTGTGTTATAGTTCTGAGATATGTCTTTTAAAAGCAAGTTTCTAATAAAAGAAAAATAACGAGGCATATAAGGTTACTTTGTGCTAATTTGTTTTCACAGTTTTCTTGAAAGACATGACCAATAGACTGAAGTGTCATATAGACCCTACTTTCATGTTACCAAGTGTGAACAATCTAAACATACAGAGTGATGCCATAATGAGGAGACTTCGTTTTGGTCCTCCCATTAAAAACAACCTATCTGAGACAGTGAAGCTAATACATGGAGCTACAGTGTGACAGTAACGAGCTGTGACAGTCTAACTGAGTAAGGGAAAGTTTCACAGAACCGGGTGTCTGGACGGAAGACACCAAAGTTGACAAATGACTTCTAGATAACTTGCTTCCTTCTCTGAGGCATGTTCTAGTGATGCTGAGGGACAGATGTTAAATGGAGCTCGACAGAACTGAACACACTTCAAATATCAGTAAGATATTTACTGAATATTTGCTGATTTACACACCAGGAAGAAAGAACAAAAATTTTTAGGAAAATCTGAGTGATATCTTAGCTTTTGTAAGACATAAAATGTGGGATTCACCTTACCTAATGGTGAACACGGTACTTACACTGGAGAGTAGCAAGCATACTTTATAGTCAGTAGAGAGAAGTACGTATTTCTATGGCACATTTTAGAGGCATGCTTTAGAATGAACACAACTGGGAAGCATTTATTTGTCTCACTTATTAAAAAGGAAGTCTAGGGTAACTGGCTTAGATACCAGTGCTTACAATGGGCCTATCACGAATCTTCAGTGCAGCATCAGGATTTGATAAACTGAAGTGCTGCCTTCAGAACACTGTAATTAATTTTCCATTTTTACTATATTGATTTTTTCATCAGCTACTTGGATTTAATTCAGTGCCAGATGTTTTCTATAGACTAATTAGCTGATTATTTGAGGTAATAATGAAAGCTGAAATACACGTGTGATACTCTAGGTGGGAAGAATCTAACTGCAACACATCTAGACCAACCAGAAGAGGAAAAAGATGTTATCTCCTTGTAAGCTCTATTAGCTTTTTGCCAGGATAAAACCAAACTGAGTTAAAAAGAACATGCTAATTAAATACAAAATATTTCCACTTATAGTTCCTAGCATAATGCTGTGTTATTCTTCTCCTATGGCATCTCCATTTCCTGTGTATAGTGCTGTGATACTTGGTGAATATGAAGTTAACTCAACACCTGTGCTGAACTGTAGTGCCAGAGACCCCATGCACAGACAGGCCTCAGTGTCCCAGCCCAGCCACCCCTGGGTCCTCCCCCAGCCACCTCCTGGGGCACTGCACCCCCATTTCACAGCATTTCACAGCAGAAACCTCTGTGACACAACTGTGTTAGAAGCAGCAGTGTTAATGAGCAAGTAAACCAAACCTACTGAATCAACACCAAAAATGCTGAATAGCTGACATAGAGAACCAGGTGGGACAAGAAGTTACTGTGATGGAGTAAGAAAAAACCTGTTACCAGAAAACTGTACAAACCAGATTAGTTTATTTTTTAAGACCTGTGACTGAAAGTTTTAAATGATAAGAGCATATGCTAGCATGGCAATGAGAAGCAAGTTTCTCAGCTGAGGAGGAAGTGCTTAAACTAAAAGAACATAAGACCAGGCGTAGTACGAGTGACCAAAGCTCACCCTGGCTACACTTCATGTATCCCACAGCAGCCATAAGCAGATAGAAAAAAACATAAGAACAGGGCAAGTACTTACATCTCGTACTCTACCAGATTCTAGCCATCATCCTGGGGACTTCCTATGCTCTGTATGGTTTCTGCTTATTGGAACCTTTGAAAGATTTATCTTCAGGTAACTTGTATAGTGGCTTTTTGAATTAATGGAAGCATTCTCTAACTGGGAGTTTTGCACCAAAACCCCTCACCTTTTGTTTTGAACCAGGCTCTCACTGTCTTCATTTAAAGTTCTATTCTTGTCTTGGAAGACATATTGAACGGTGTGTCAGAGATTAAATGAATGGCTGTAGATATGTTAGATTGTTTAATGAGATAAGGATGCTTTCTGAACAGTGTTCAATGAAAAAAAAGACAACTTTAAAAGTGGTTTGGACAGCAAGTCTTAAATGTTTGGCTGTTTCCATGCTGTGAATGTCAGCCATTATTGTTCTGCTTTGAAAGTATCTCATTACTCAGTGTTTTAGAAAGAGGACACAGTTGTTTGTCAGCATACCTTACTGCAGCCTGGGTAAATCCTAAGCATCTATGGCATAGAAGAGTTTTCTCAATCACTTTCAGCTTATTTGACCTTTTTTTTTTTAATTTTCTTTCTTCTGTTTTCTTTCTTTTTAATGAGAGACTGTTCTAGACAAACAAAATAACTCTTTCTGAGGTCACACTCTTATTCTGCAGCACCCCTTGGGTTTCAACCAATGCATTCATCAACTGACATTTCAGAATGTCCAGAAACCTCAGGTGCCATCCCTAGTATTTTCCATCAGTGAACTGAACAGTGCCAAGGAGAAACCAAAGCTGCATTTCCCCTTTCTATGTGCTTTATCTTAAAGACAACACAATCATTGTTGAACCGAAGTCCAAGAACAACTAAGATCTTAATTCCATGAAAAATGGTAAAATAAATCTAGTAATACAGAAAGTAAACTTATTTGAATACATCAACAGGAAAATAATAGGGAAATAATGAAAATGAAGTCATATTTGTTTACATAAATTGTTTTTATATTTAATGAAAATGAAGTCATATTTGTTTACATAAATTGTTTTTATATTTACCCTTTCTTACTTCTATATTTAACGACAAGTGAAAAGCACTAGGTGAAGTGGTCTTTATAACAAGGCTATCCAAAGATAATTTGACAACAGACCTCCTCTGTTTAGCATAGCTGAAACAAGAAAATGTGCATCTTTGCTTTTGTTGGGCCCGAAATACCCTTCACCAAAGCAACACTTCCAGTTTTGTTTCCATGACAATATGTGTGACTTTTATGAAAGCTGTGGATTTTTTTGCCTAAGAGATGTGACTAAAGCAGCGTTTCATTTGCCTGTAAGTCTGCTTTTTTTCTCCTCAGTTATGAGACATTTATTTCCAAAAAGTTCTTCAGTCTTAAACTTCAGTAATCATAAATATTTCATATTTTCTGTCCCTTTTATCTAATGCTCAGCACCCTCCATGTAAGAATGTTCTCTTCAGTTTTTCTATTTCTGTTTCTATCATATTTCATCTAATCCATCTCTTTTTTCTTAATCTTAACACTGCATACTTTTCCTGTCTGTAGCCAGACTAATTTTCTTCCATTTAAAATCCCTTAGTGCTTCATTGCCTTAATAACATCCACACTGAAGATTCCCCTTTCTTCTTGTCTGAGTTACATAAACATAATAGGAGCTGTTTCTTAAAACAGTCTTTTCATACTTGTCTTCACTCTCTGTATTCATTCTCTAATTAGCCTGTTGTGATCAGGTAGCAAATTTCTTCCTTAATACAGGGACTATCTTCAAGCTATTTTTTTCATACAATACGTTATTACTTTCATCCCTATCTGATTTCTTGAGTAATAATTTTGAAAAATACTTGTTCTTCCTATAATCTAATGTCAATTTTCTAAATAAATAGATGTTTGCTCACATGAAGACTTTAAAGATTAGAAATTTTCACATTCCAGTGTGAAAATGATCTGACTGCTGTTAAGGAGAAATCCCAAGGGGAGAAGATTTTTTTTTCCCTCTTTATATTTGGCCATCCTAGGAACTTTTTCATCAGCCTCTGAAGATTTCTGTTATTAGTGAAGTGTTAATTCACTGTTCTGATGCAACAAGGTGATTTTCTCTTGGCATTTTTTTAAGTTGAATCAAATCTTGCCAAAGCTGAGAGAGAAATATTTATATTGTAGCTTTTTAAAGTGTAAGGCCATCACCCATTTTAAACTGAAGACTATAAAATAGGCTAAATTTCATGTCATTTAGTGCATAATATTTATTTCTGCTTGTCTAATTCATCCTCGCCTTTTTGAAAAATTAATTAAAATGCATTTTGCATGGCATAAATGAGGTACATATACTTAGGTATTTCTGTATTATTTATGCATTGATTTTTGTATTGCTGCCTAGTCTGTCTCAAAAGGCTAACTTCTTACAGATACATGTACTGGAAAGGATGGAATAAGCATAAAATGGATTGGATGTGGTTCAAGTAGAAATGTCAGCTGTGATATAAATGGTGTATCATGAATCAGCAGCAAGTAACTAGAGCTACTGTGATGATACAGTGGAGACCAATGACTGGACCCTTGCCTTTTAAATGACTGACAGACATGAAAATATTTCATCTAGATGTCCTGCTATCCTTTCCCACACCTCCTGAACACTGAACACCACAGATCTCCTTCCACAGACATGCTGATTTGTAGAGATAGGCCCTGTACTATGAAGATACCGCCTTCCTTTCCAGCAGCCTTTGCAGTGTCTAGCAAAAATACCACCAACATCTATGAACAGGCAGATGTGATGCTAGGGGTTTCAGTTCGAAGTATTTCAGTAAAATAAAGGAAAGTTATTTTCCTCTTTTGTGCTACATCCTGCTCGTAACTACTAATTTTTAGAGTCTTCTGACACGTGTCATGGTCATGGAGTTGGCTTGGTTTAGACTCAGCATTTTCTCCTGTCCAAAACGTTCAGGTGTTTAACCACCCCAGCACTGGTGTTTCTGTGAAGGGGAGCTATTTTCAAATATCTATTCCGTACACAAGAAAATAAGTTTTATTCAGTTGCCATCATTGTCCCTTGCATTTAGTATGCACAGTGCAATATCAAAAACCCCTGAGGAGGGCACCAGCAGCAATCACTTGGGATCCAACATACATGTAAGTGGAAGCATTTCTAATTCCTGATCAGGACAATCTGTGCTGTACATTGTCTATAACAGCCCCATTAAGTTTTGAAAGCAGGTGTGTTTATCATATATATCCTAGATAAATAGAAAAGCGTATATCCTTCTTGCCTATATCTCTGGAAAGATCTCCACCAACCTTGCTTTCTCTGATCTGCAAATATTAATGCCAGTTTAGAATAGTTTGCTGAGTTTTCATGCAGGATACGTTATGCAGTCCTGTTCATCCATGTTCAAAATAAAGATGAGCTCAAGCTCAATGGAATGCATTTTTGAAACAGCTAACAGGGCAATTAGGGTGATGGAGAGCTCGTGGGAGATTGGCTCTCAGTACACTAAATCAAGAGCTGGAAGGAGATATGATCACTGCCTATAAATATATAGATCGATGTAGGAGTAGAGCTTTTTAAACTAAGGGGCAGCAGTACAGCACAGATGAAGAGAATTTGTCGTGAATTAATTCTAGGCTTGAAATTCAGAGAAAGATTTTAGTACTCAAAAAATTCTTGTTCTGGAACAATCTTCTAACAGCAACAAAGTAAAAAGGTGATAGGTTGGTGCTTGATTGAATTATGAAAAAGATTGTGTTATATGATTGCTTGAAGCAGTTGCAGTTGGATTTCTTATCCAGGAAGTTCTTTTCAGTTTTGCTTCCTGTTTTTCTGGTATGGTATATGATCTATCAAACCAGGGCCCCCTGCCTTAATAAATTCAAAGTGTGGGAAAGCAGTACCCATGACAGCTATGTGACTGTAACATGAACAAAACCATTTATAGCAAGGTGGTTTTAAAGAATCGTATTCCTCAGGGAGAATAATCAAATTCATGGCCTGGTGGACAGCACTAGAGAGACTTACCACAGACATGCATGTAATTTGTTATCTTGGCCAGTACAAAAAGGGATGCTCTTAACCAAACAACGAAATAAATTCAAGCCAGTGTCTCCAAACACTTAACTGTGTTGAGAAATAGGTAACATCTCACTTTGAAAAGAGAGTGCTGCTTTGCTGGAGACATTCACTGAGCACAGAGCCGTCAAGATGTCAGGTCTCTAAAGAACAGTCAATCTCATTTGGACCTGCTGAAGGAGTCCCAGCAGGTGTGAGAGATTTCAGCTGGCAGAGTCCAAGCATTCCGTTGTGAAGAAAGATGGATCTCATCTGATCTAACTTTATATATCTACAGTAAAGGCATTTACCACTGGGCTAATGACCCTGAGCTCTCTTTTCAGCCATTGGGAGTAAATAAGTATTTATTATATATATAAAAAAAAAAGGGCATCAAGGCAAGGTGCACTCTCTAATTCTGTGGCCTTTATTTCAAATGGCTCTATTCCGAGTACCAGAAATTGGAAAGCACATTAACTGAGTGGTTTAGAATTCCTTTTTAGTCAGATTATTTTTCAACCTGCTTGAAGCAATGGAGCAGACAGCAAGAGATAAAAGAACTAGTAATGTTATTGCCACTGAGAAACAAATAAGACAATGAAAATACATACCCATGCAGAGTTACTATGCGTTACATGGACAGCATTCTGGGAAGTTTAGCTTCCTTAAATGTATTTACGCACAAACTTTCTTGTAAATCCCCAAGAAGTTAGAATTTGTAATTGCTGTTGCCAAGTTATCAAGAGTTAATTCAGTCTGTAAAAAAAAAAAAAAAGCAAGATGATCTGAAAATAACTACCACAGAAAGCCAAATAAACCACTTATTTTCTTTTTAAGTGTGAGCTTTTCTTAGGGACGCAGAGCTAAAATCACCCATGTTACGTTCACATTATGAGATGCCAGTGGAGTGAAGCATTGTTTTAAAGTCAATTAAGCTAATAATACAGGATGAATTCTTGTCCCCTTTCTCTGCAAGTCAAAAAAGGTTCTGGTCTGCAGCAGAATACCGGCATAGCTTGTTTCTACAGGAATTCTTACCTCTTGTATTTTGGCAAACTCAGATGAATTTTTATAATTTAGTTTTTCCAGCAGAAGAGATAAGAGACAGAGCAAAAATATGGACCTTTAGCAGGCCGAGAAGGAAGGCTGTTTGCAAGGAGAGAGGTTTGAACAGCAGCACTGTTGAGCAAAGGAAGTCTTAAATCTCTCAGATACTTTCCAAAGATTTGAATGTTAAGATACCTTAAAAATACACTTTTTTGCCTATTTGTATAGGTAATTACTAGAGGTTTTGCCATGTTTGTCCCTTGACAATGAAAATTGATGTTAAATACCTTTCGAGCTTTCAAGAATCTGCCTCAGGCTCATTTTTCTAATGAACAAAAAGGCAACCTTATCCAGAGAAGTATTGCATTCAATATGCTTATTAACAGAAAAAAGTTGTTGTGGTAGTTTATAAGCAAGCGAGACTGTAGTAGCTGTGTTTGTATATAGTATTGTCTATCTCAATCTAAATTGCAAAGATAGTAGACAGAGAGGTGTGGTGAGGAACATCTTAAATCAAGCAAGTGTCAGCTGGGCCTTATTTCCTGATTTAAACAACTACATAGCTGAATAACCTATACTTAAAAACACAAAACCTAATGAATAAGCAATAAGACTACTTGACCTATATTCAAAGCAATTGCTAGCTTTTATCCTCTGTATTTATGTTGAGCTCTGTCTCATTCAGCTTTAGCAGAGGAGGGTGTTTTCTGAAGCAGCCAGCTCTGCTCACAGAGTTGTTTCTTTGTGATAACCCCTTAGAGCAGCAGGGGACAGAACACCACCCTTTGCCATCTCTGTTGTGCTAGTATGGGAGATTAATTTTGTAAAAAAAGAAAAAAAAAAATAAATCCTGTAACTTTGAAAAATTGAAGATTTTTATTTATTTATTTATTTTTTCACCAGAAAAATGATAAGGAGAATTTGCCTTCTCTGCTTGCTAAGGCTTCCTGACTGGGACAGATTTTGTCCTAAACATATATGCTGGGCCTCCTTTCAACACAGCTAGCGCCCAAGGGAGCAGGAAAACAGACAGTCAGATGTGAAATACTTGTTTCCTACAATTTTTCATTCGTTCCTTTCCATGTTTTTATCTTGTAAGTGCCATCAACTTGAAACAATAGGCCCATCAGCTGTACAGTACTTTAGGACATAATCACAAAAAGGCCAATACAGAATGCAATCAGCAAGGAATTAAATGAAGGTGTTTAATTAATGGCAATCAACATAGCTTTGTTGATTGTGTCTTGTCAAACAAATTTAATATCCAATATTAAAAGCAGGCTCCAAACAAGTAATATATTTAGATTTGTGACATTTTGATAACAACTAAGAATATAAAAAATCAGTACAACATACTTCAAAAAAATCAAAAACTAGCCAAGAAATAGATTGCAAAATGTAGCTATGTAAGTAAATTGCAAATCATCCATAGGGGTGTTTTTAGGTTCTGCAAAGATCTGCTCTTTCTTAATGTTGTTCAACATCTTTATTAAACTGTGAGAAAATACAGTATCAGTCTGTTGTGGTTTAAGCCCAGACAGCAACTCAGAACCACGCAGCTGCTCGCTCACTCCCTGCCCCACTTCTTTCTCCCTTTCCTCACGGAGGGATGGGAAGAAAAGTCAAAAGAATGTAACTCCCATGGGTTGAGATAAGAGCAGTTCAATAACTAAGGTATAACACAAACCACTACTGCTACCACCAACAATAATAATGATAAGGGAAATAACAAGCCACTCACCACCCAGCCCGACCAATACCCAGCCCGACCTGAGCAGCAATCTGGGCCTTCCGGGCAACTGCCCCCAGTTTATACACTGGGCATGACGTGCTGTGGTATGGAATACCTCCTTGGCTAGTCTGGGTCAGGTGTCCTGTCTCTGCTTCCTCCCGGCTTCCCCTCCTCCCTGGCGGAGCATGAGGCTCAGAAAGTCCTTGGTTAGACTAAACATCACTGTCACAACTGAAAACATTGGTGTTATCAGCGCTGTTCCGAGGCCAAAAGTCGAAAACACAGCACTGCACCAGCTACTAAGAAAGAGAAAAAATGACTGCTACTGCTGAACCCAGGACACCCTACATGCTCTCCAGCCCATGTGTGCTTTATCTGCTTTTTCCAGATTGTTTTCTTGCTTCATGCATCTTCACCTTTTCCCTCCATCTCAGGTTTTTGAAGCATTCCTACCTCTTTCTGGTGGTTCTTCCCCACACTTCTCCTTTTCTAGCTGCCATTTTTTTTCAGAGGAAGAGCAACTAGAAGAGAAGCCTATATTTCAGCATCAGAATTTCACAAGCCTGAGTGCTCTCCTCTGTGCTAGGCACCCTTGTTAGTGCCCTGCTAGGAGCAGAAGGGGCGGGGGGGGGAAAGGTGAAGGAGGGATAAATAACTTACTGTGCTCTCTGCTGTGCATATTTGCTTTTTTTTACCCGTTAGCATTAGGTTACTTTCAGTGGGGTTGGTGGAATTTTTTTGCTTACATTACTTTTTATTTTTAATTTTTTTTTCCTGCATTTTTGCTGTGTGGCTTCATTTCCATGTGACTGTTTTAAATAGTATGTTTGCATGGGGCTGAAAGAACCTTCTGTTTTGTAAAAGATGAAAACTTCAGGTCTCTGTTTAGTGAGAATATTGAGACTAACATGGCTACTTGTGCTGCTGCTTCTCAGGCTGGTTGGAGCTACATGAGAAAACAGAAATGGAAAATGGTTTTACTGCCTATCTGTCTGGGTTTAGGTAAATGTTAGTGGATTTTTTTCTACAGGATAAATGTTTTTCTTGGTGGTCAGGGGTGATACCTTTTGTTTTTCGAAACAAAGTGAGATTGCAAGAGGGAAAGAAATGGGTAATGGATGATTAAGCGTTTAATTTGGTGTTTCTACTATATGAACTGCACTTTGCTTTGTATTTGTTTTTCTGCTGTAATGAAGTCTGTCAAATTTGTGTCAGTTTTGTAGCCCTAATTTATATCAGGCTGGCTTCTGCTTGGGCTTCTTAGTACAATAGTTGATTTGATAAACTTGACATTGTTCCAGAAGGGATTAG
>JANHGB010041717.1:31567-62043 GCA_026283785.1 Coracopsis vasa
GCCAAAAGTCAAAAACACAGCACTGCACCAGCTACTAAGAAGGAGAAAAATGACTGCTACTGCTGAACCCAGGACACAGTCAATGAGGTGGATTCAATCACAGAATCTTTAGGGTTGGAAGGGACCTCTGGAGATAATCTAGTCCAACTCCACTACCAAAGCAGGGTCACCTAGAGCAGGTTACACAGGAACGTGTCCAGTCAGGTTATGAATGTCTCAGGAGAGGGAGACTCCTACAGTCTCTACAAGACTGAGGGACTGGAGGGATTGAAGGAACTTAAACCCTAAAATAAATATTCCATTATGTGGAAGACTGTTCTAATAGGTAGACTATTACAGGCTGCGGCCATCTTGGTTACGGTCACCATGAGATTGTGGAGTTTAAAATCCTGAGAGAAGTGAGGAGGACAAATAGTAGAATCATAACCCTGGACTTCTGGAGAACAGATGATTTTGGATTATGCTGGGATCTTCTTGGCAATATCTGAAGTGAAGCTGCCATGGAGGACACCAGTATGCAGTATAGCTGGTTGGACTTCCCCACAGAATAAAATCAGTCTATTCCGATGTGTGGGTAGGAGAGCAACTGTGACAGAAGGTCAGCATGGATGAACAGGGAGCTCCCAAGTGAGCTCAAACACCAAAAAGAAGTAAATGAAACGAGGAAGGAGGATTGGACTTCCCAGGAGGAGCACCTGGACAGTGCCTTTAGCATGCATGTTAGGAGCCGAGACAGCCAAAGCTCACCTGGAGCTGAGATCAGCAGGGAACGTGAAGGGCAAAACAAAGGGCTTCTCTAAGTACATCAGCAGCAAAATGAAGGCAGAGAAAAATTATTTATGTGAAGTTTAAGTACATAAATTCCAGTACCAGCCATTTTTAGACAGATCTGGTGATTTTTAGGTGGATCTGGCCCATTTTTTATTAAAACTGTTACAGTAATTATAAACGTAGAATAAGCAATACCCTGGGTACTGAATATTTCTTTCTCTCTTTGGATGAATAAAGAGATCCACAGAAATTAGACAGTCCTGGTAGCAGTTTCCAGAGTATCCAAATGTATGGATGAGATCTGTCTACAAGCTTTACATGGATAGAAACTGCTACTCCCTAGCAGTGCAAAGCACAGGGTGAGATCTAAATTTGTAGTCCTTTTGTTCTTCTTGATGTTGATAAAGCCCAACAAAAAACCAGAATACAGCAAGTCATTCCACTAAGGGCAGCAGAATAACTACAGTCCTCCTCCACCCTCCACATTTTGTAAACAGACAAATACAAAGCAGCGAAATAAGTATCAAGCTTTAATAATAGGCTGGAGTATATAAAGAAGTCATACTCATAAGAGTTATTAAAACTGTAATACATTTTAGCAGGAATCTTTTCAAATATAAGAAGTTTTAGACAAACTAAAAATCAAGGCACAATGAACCTTCCAAGTTGCTAGGTCTGGCACAAAATACTGAAATGCAGTAGCTGCCTCTAAGAGGTTGCTGGCATACTTGCAGAAAAGAATATATAGGAAAGCCCAAGAAAACAAGAAGATGATTTGTTAGGGGTCATGGACTGCCTAGCTATTATTGAACTTCTCTGTAGACAATCTAACAGGAAAGGGGGATTTGCAGCACTATAATTTATGCTAACTTCTTTGTTTATTCTTTTTCCACCTTACTTGCTGCAGAGCTGACGGAATCCATAGAAGTCATGCAGTATGCTGTTCTGAGGGAAATTCAGCAAAGAAATACAGATTTAAGCATAGAGAATTAGATACCCAACTTAGGAATTTTGACTAAACTTTTCCTTTATGAGATCTAAGGAATAGTTATTACTGTGGAAAGGTCAAAATAAGCTACCAGATGAAATTACATGACGAGCAAGTAAAAGACCTGGTTCTAGGGAAAAAGAGACTTTCCTTATTTTAGAGGAAATCAGCATCAGAAATTTCTATCCATTTCAGTCGGATCTCTGTTCCTTCTGGAGTAGCAACGGAAAAGAGCATTACCTTCCTGCTAGCTCCAAGGAGAGTGAAAATAAGGAATTTTTCATCATCTCCAATAGAAAATATCCCATAGGTAAAGAAGTAAACATTTGAGTGACAGACCAAACCAGTTTGAATGAGGTAGAAAAAAAAATCTTGACAAACAACACAGTGGGGGTGGGTGGGAGCAGTGAAACAAAATAAATAATAGAAAAGTTGGAACAAAATATTAGAAAACACCTTAAAACCTGTGCAACAAGCTAGCACGGAATAAAGAAGAATGACTAATGGGAAAGTTAAGTGAGCAACAATACTTATTTATATTGCAGTACAGACAATCCTGTACTAAATTCCATGTTCTTATAATCAATAACATTTCCCAGGAAATTGTGAGACAAAACTGAGTAACAGGAAGTGCTCAAGGTATCTGGTTTTAGGTTGGACCTCTATGCCCGATATGCACATGGAACAGCTGGGAGACCATGGTTAATGATAGTGCTTCCGTTTTGGAGTAATGCTTGCTTCTCTATAAAACTTAATTTGCTCATGGTAATTCATAGAAAAATGTCAGAGGAATCTATTTTTCCAGTTCCAAACTTTAAAATTTTCTAAAATTCTATACATTACCTCAGAAATTTTTGAATATTCTGGAATTTGCAATTTTGCTTCATTTTTTTTCATCAGCTCAAGTCCATCCTTTTCAGGTGTGTGAAAATAATAATCTCTATGCACCCATTTTGTCTGTTCTACTACCCACAGCACCTTCTGTTGTACATACACCAGGATAGTAGCTGACCTGACAAGGGTTTGTTAAGCACAAGTGCTCTTTTCAGAAAGCTCCTTTTGATTCTCTTCACTCCTGCTGTTTGTATTTCTTTCCCTTGGCTTACATGATAATAATGAAATGTTAAGAGAAACAGTGTAGTTGAGAAACACAGTAGGTCCAAATCCGCTATCTTAATTTTAGATGTAAATCAAGAGTCAACCTCTTCTCCCCCAAAAATCTATTGAGGCTGTAATGAGCCTTTTTACATGGGACAAGTCAAGAACTGCAAAGTTTCATTTGATTAGCTTCTAGCTGCCAGTTTCCCACCTTTCGTTATGGCTGTGTCTCTTCAGTTTGATGCTGTCATTGAAGCTACTTCATGTCAATTTTACTCATACATATCAACAGGAGGTGGTGTAAAACCCCATAAGGAACTGTGTAAGGAAGGCTCAGATTGAAAACAGAGGCCTTGCATTCTGCATATCAGCAAACTGGCAAAAAATAAAAAATGAAGGCTTCTGTACTGAAAGGTGAACCTCTTCCTGAAGGAGGAAGGGCAGACAATTTCCTAGGACCGTGCTATTTGAAGACCTGTGATATCTGGAAAGCCCAACCAGTATAAGAATGCAGACATGGTTATCACAAAACTCAGCTTATTGACTGAGACTGAGTAAATCCGAAGGCTGACAAGTGCCAAAGTAACAAAAGTTTTGGTAAGTGTCAAAACAACAAATCTAAAGAATTATTTTTTCATAGAATGCAGTTACTTTCTCTATTAGTCATCTAATTTAAGCACAGTGTCATTAAAAATGTAGGCATTGAGTGAATAGGCACTCAAATAGGTACTTTCTGAGTGAAAGAGAATGTGATCTCTGCTTAGCTCCTTATGTTACTGAACAGTTACTGGAGATCTGAACATCTTAGGTAGGAAGTCTAGTTATCAACTAAGATTACAGTAAAACAAGTTATTAAAATAATGAAAGTGTTAATTTCTTATTTATAAGGTTGTTTTGCCAAAGTGTTCACTTTCTTTAGTAAAAATGGACTCCCTCTGAACAAAGCCCTTTGACTCTTGCACGGGAGTATGTTTCCTCAAGAGCTATGACAATCGTAAACAATTTCCCTGCTGTATCTATCTTTAACTATTTAATCATTAAAGTCATGGTAGGAAAATCAAAGCTTTGATAAGTCCATTTAACAATAATATTTTTTTTAAATTTATTTATTTTTGGAGAATAAGAAAGGAAGATGTAAGTGGAGCTGAGGGACAAGAGGAGACTAGAAATGTCACTTCATCATTTTCAGGGATGCTACCAGTGTGTTTTTCTACTTGAGCATTTCAAGAACTTGGGCTAAGTTTGCTTTCTCACAGTCTATTCATATCTTGTCTCTCAGAGGGAACACTGAACCCTGCATATATTTGAAAAGCTGCTCCAGAGCTTTAGGACTTCTTGTGTTAATGGAGGTACTTGATGTTCTGCCATTATATTTTTCTTTTCTCAACCTGTCCATTCCCCAACAATCTGCACTAAAACAAATTGCTACTCTGAAAATAAGAAAAAACAATTGCACTCTATAAAATACTCTGTAGGAATGTCTGTAGGAGTGTCTAGGCACAGATGACTTGTTACATACTTATTCCTTGTACCCTGAACGGAAAAGTGACAGAAATTGCTGTTATATAAAAGCATTTGGTCTTATTAAGATTTAGTTCTCCTGTTTTGGGCTCAACAGGCTCACCCAGAGATAAAGCTATTTATAAAAAGTATCTGTTAATGGCAGCAGTGATGGAAATCTGATGATAATGCCCCATGAAAAGATGCCATGGGATTTGACTTCTGCATCTTCTGTGTAGTGGCCAAATTCTGTGCAATCTCAATCTTATTTCAATCTTATAGATAGAAATATTTTTTCTATCTGTATTTATCATATAAATAAGGGCTTGTTAGAATAAAGCTAGTCTACAATGATGGACTCTCCTGTTGTGATGATGTTAGTTTGGTGTCTTTATGACACAAATTCTATTTATGAATATTACAATGAGAGTTACTGTGTAACACAGCCACTGCAGACTAAATGATAAAATGTTAAAAATGATAAAGTCCACCAGAAGCAGAATTTTGGATCCATAATAGAAAAGAGTTGTGCTTTTTTTTTTTTTTTTTTTTTTCTTCTGTGTTAAAGAAGAAACATTGAAGATTTTTAACTTGCTTCATGTGATTTCGGTTTTTCTGTGAAAAAACAACAGCTGGATATTGGTATACTATTTCCATTAGTCTACTTGTTCAGAAGGAAGTTGATTGACTTGTTAGTAGACTATTTCCATGAATATAATGAATAATATATGGATGTTATTATAAATATGGGGCTGACATTTGTGTTGGTATGAGTCTGGATTTATGTGTCTGAAATTAATGGAGCTGCACTGATATCAATCCCAGGCAAATTAGGTCAAAGCAATCCAAACTGGTAAGCAGAGCTGCACCAAGCTAGTCTCAGAATAAAAAGAATCTAAAACCAAAGAGGAATTCTGGATCTGGCATTAGCAAGTGTGCCAATGTTAGCTTAACCTAGCTAGCAGAAATAGTAACTGTGAGATACAACGGCATGGTCTTCCATGCGCTGTAGTACCTACAACACAAACTCACACCAGAACTTGGGTGCACGTTTGAAAGTTTGTGGTGCTGCATGTTCCTTGCAACAGTTAGATCGATCTAACAGAGATTTGCTGCCACATGCTGTACTTTCATCTGTTATCAAGAATATCCATATTCCTTAAGAGGTCTACATTATTAGTGGAGAATGAGTGCTCATTTCCAAATGCTTTGAGTCTTTATAGTTTTTTACGCATTTGAAAATTAGTGAAGTAGCATTCTACATTTTCTTTGCACATCTATAAGTAATTATCCAATGTACAAAGCAGATGCAATTCAATCAAATGAAATTTAGCCCCTTTAACTTTGTGTGCTTTAAATCTGGAATGAGTCCATGAGACCTTCTGGAAACAAGGCAAATTAAAAGAATGGATTTGTTTTGGTTTTGGGCACAGTGGGCCAAATATTCCTTTCTCTAGTCCTTAGGGGACATTTCCTGACATCTAAAAAGACTTCTGAGTCCCTACCCAACACATTTACTTCTTCCCAAGCTACTTCCTTTAGTTCAGATATGACATTATGTGTATGGTATAAATGGTAAGGTTTTGGAAGTGGATGGCCTGCAAGGGTTGGCAGGAGGAGGTCAGGGACTCCTCTGTGCTAGACACAGCCAGTTGAACCCAACTCAGCAAGGGATACCCTGCATGCTAAAACTAAGCAAATCAGAGGAATCTGTGGTGCCTCTGGGATGACATATTTAAGAAAGGTCAGAAAGCAGCAAGGCCAATAGAACAAGTGAACAACAGAGGGAACAACAAGGCTACAAGAGTGGGAGGCACTCCATGGTGGAGGTGGTTACGCCCCTGAAGGAACTGTGGTGTATGGCAGACCCAAACTACAGCAGGTGCTTCTTTGAAGGAACTGTGGCCTGTGGATAAACTCATGCCAAAGCAAGTACTTTGGGAAAAGACTGCAGCCTGTGGAGGACCCACACTGGAGCAGATACTTCCATGAAGGGAGTTCAGTTCATGGATAAGCTTGCATTGCAGCAAGTACCCTCCCGTAGGGACTCTGGCCCATGGAGGATCCCATAGTGGAGCAGAGGAAACAGTAAGAAGGAAGGGGCAGTGGAAGAATAACAGAACAAAGCAGCAGAAAGAAACAGCTATGCACTGACCCCAACCTCCTGCACCATCTGTTACCTCACTGATGGGACTGAGAGTGAAGATGGAGAAGCAGGGAGGAGAGGTGTCTAGAGTGAAGTTGAACCTCGGAGTGGGAGAGAAGAGGTGTCTTCTGCAGTGGTTAAATATTTGCCATTTTTATTTCCCAATACCCAAATCAGTAATTAAACGTTTAAATTGAAATTCCCCAGTTGAGTCTGTCTTGCCAACTGCAGTAACTGGTGAATTATTTTCTTGTCTCTGTTTTGATCCACAAGTTTTCTTGCTCTTCCTATTTTCTTACCATTACCACTGTGAGAAGGAAAAGGGGGGAAGAGTGAGAAAATGGCTCTGTGGGTGCTTGGCTGCTGGCGGGAGCCATCCCACCACGCATTAGACTTGGCAATGCATCCTGTCAGTGGTGGTTACCAGCAGAACAAGGTTTTCGTTCCCATCTTCTTGTTTGCACTTTGATTGCATTTACTGTGCATCTATGCATCTTTAATGACTTAAAAACCCATGTCTCTGGCTTTGAATTGTAAAATCAGAGAATCATAGAATACCGGGTTGGAGTGGACCCACAGGAAGCGGGTGCTGTCCGTGGTGCTGAGCGGATTGGGAGGACAGCTCCTCAACACTGGTACCTCGTCTTGGGAAAAGCGGAACAACTTCAATGGGAATAACCAATACCTGAAAAAGCAAACACCTTGCATAAAACTTTAAAAATGTACAGTAGACTTACATGAACAGTAGTGCAAGAACACATTTATTATCATGTATGAATTAATGCATTTTTTTTCACTATTTAAACTCAACAACCCGCATTAATGCCATTACACATGGATATCAGCATCTGCCCACTCAGTCCAGGGTGATGTAAATGTAAACATTTATACTTAATATTTGCAGATTTTCTATATTAACTGATATTTTTCCATTTGAAAGTACCAGTGTATTTTGGAAAGAAATGAATTAACACTTACCACAATCAAATCTATTTGTGGAACAACCAAATGGAGCTGGGAGAGAACAAATTCGTCTATGTATCATACATTCATGGTGTTTAGGATCAGAAAGGGTGCTAGATTACTCAGCCTGGCACTCTGCCTTTCATAAATCCTCACATTTCACCCACTTTCCCCTGTCCTGAACTCAGACATTTGTGTGGTTAAAAATTCCTTCTTAAAGACAGATAGGCCTGAATTAAAGAAATAAAAAATACCATTTTTCCTTTCCCCCAGTATTACTGCTTTCTCTATTAGAGAGGAGAGCTTGTTATTTTCTTTATGCAAAACAACATATCCAAGTCACTTCTTAATGTCATCCCTGCTAAAAATAAGTTCTTGAAGTCTTCCATGATAGATTTGCAGTTATTTTCTGCTCTTTCCTCTAATTTTTCAGCACCAGTTTGAAGACTTATATGCCACACCTGGAGATGGCACACCGGTGTCACCAATGTCCCATGCAAGGTAAAAAACATTTCCCTGTTTCTAGTCACTGTTTTTGTTCATATGTTCACAATTTGTGCTACCTCGTTGTGTCTCAGGATCACAATAAGAACTCAGGTTCTTGTCCTCTATGACTGAAAAAGTTACTATTTTTCAGTTTAGAATTCAGTATTCTGGAGGGATAGCTTTATCTTGCTGTATTAAATTACAGTTTGTTTGAATAGACAAGTCTACCAGATGACCCAAATCACAATGACTAATCTATATTCACTGTTAGTTACCATTTTGTCAAACCTCATGTCACCTGAAGCTTTTATTAATGCTGATTTTATATTTACTTTTAGGTCACTGAGGAGAATGTTGAATACTGTAAAATTTAGTCATGAGGAAATCCATCAGAGACACACTACCCAGGGATGATTCCATATTGGCAGACAATGTTGCAGACTATAATTTCTGAGCCCACTTCTTATGCACTTCACAGGTATTGTGTGGTCCTAATTATTTAACAGAATGTCACGAGGTGCTAAGTCACACGCTTTACTAAAGTGTACATTAAATCATCTCAGTTCCCTTAGCAAAGAAATTCTTATGTCAAAAAATTAAAATGACCTACTTTTGTGTTAACTAAAATTTGTATCTTCCTACCTTTCAATTCTCATTAAAGACAGCATATCAAAGATTTCACTGCAAATGTTCTGTGATTTTATTCTGCACTGCTCTAACTCTAAATGCCATTGTAAAATATTTTTCCAGTCTTATTTTCAGTATATTTTCCCATGCTTTAACTTTTCCTCTAAGCAAATATGCTACAATATCCTTTTTATTGTGATGAGCGTATTATTCAGAGCAGCCAAAGCTGACTCATAAAGATTCATTATTTGTTGTCCCTTAACTGCTGCTATTTACATACATTTCCTATGGGATGTTTCCACTCTTCAAACCACAGAGAGCTCACAGAATGTGTATGTAAACTGGATACTAAAAGGTAAGAGGTGAAATGAGGACTCTGTGCTACAACCATGAAGAAAGTCACATCTAGAGGTGTGTACTGATAGGGAGTAAAGTTGGAAAAGATTTAGGTAAGGAAGTTAATAATGGCTAGACTGCAATATTGGAATATAAACTTTTCTTCATAGCTCCTGGGTGTCAAGGAGTTGCTTCATTTTGTCTGGTAGAAATGAAGCTTGGTATTTCAGGCCAAAATTATACATGCTGTAGCATTTTAAAACTGAGCATGAATATTTACAGTTTAAAAGTTCTAATTTAGATGTGAAACAGTAAATCAAGGACATTTTGAGAAAAAGCAGCCAGTCAATCTTGAATAAGCCCCTGAACAACCAGAGACTTTTGTCAGCACATATGGTTGTCTAACAGGGCTCCTCAGAACAGTGGGTGATATTATGTACCATATGTGCTGCTATACCAATGATTTGGGTTCTGGTAATACTATAACCAAAGACTAAATTCTAAAATTGCCTAGCTGTTCTTAATCAATATCAGCATCTTATTATTTCATCTGCATTTAATTACATTCTTAGTGAGCTAAAAGAAGGCCTTTCAGCTGTCAGGAGAAAATAGGAGGAAGAATGGTTTACCTAAATAAAACAAAACTTTTGAACTATTTGCTGTTCATTTGAAATACGTCACTGGAATAAACACCAAAAAAAAAAAAAGTGGCTGAATAGAGCATACAATGTGGAGGCTCTGATACTTTGCCTCATAAACTTCATAGAAAGGCATAGAACTTATCTGCAATACCCATAAACATGTGATAATATGGTAACGAATATTTTCCTGACCAGAACCAGTTTGGTTTCTCAGAAATTCACACATTCATATAGCTCCCAGTTCCATGAGATCTCTAAAAAATCCCTTGCAATAATGAACTTCATCACTTGTGATGCACTACACACTTAAAACTTGACCTAAAAATTCAGGAAGTCATTTGGTTTGAGCACTTCACTCAAAATAACTTGTGGAATCTGACTTCCAAATAGCAAGTTTTCAATCATTGTGAAATTGAAACATGTTTGAGGCATCTCAGTTTGAATACTTCATGGTGAAACACCTACACCAACAGTCACTTTTGATAATTTAGGTGAAGGAGTCTTTAAAGGCTAGAGCTAGTACTTCGTAACCCAATACTTGCTATTGCGGTTGTCTTCACTGTAAGCAATTTCAGTTATTTTCACTTACAAAGAAGCATTTATCCCCCTAGTAATTTTCATTACCTCTCTGTAAATTTCTGTTTTTACAAACCCTTCAGGAAGGTTTGAATTTTAGTTGTCAGAAGCAGACAAAATTCTACTAGAAGCTATAGGTCAGCTAAAGATTTGGCTCTACAGCCAAAACCAGAAATCAATGAGATTTCCTGGAATGAGAGCAATTTTCAAAGTAAATACGTTAATGTGACTATGCCATCATATCTGCACTCTCCATGCGACCTCTGCTTTAAAAATACAGTATTCTATACACAAATGTGCTTTACAGACTAAGCTCTAAGAACAAGTGGGAAGTCATAAAAGATCTGAAAATGTAACAAAAGGCACTGAATGTCAGAGGACAGTATAGGGTGGGTCTTTGTAGGTGTTGGTGTACCCTTTGTTGTCAGTCAGCTCTGCTAGTAAAATGAAGAGGTCACAGCCTCACCCCTTTCAGCTGGCACATTAGAAGACCAAAAGAAGAGCAGTTTGTGTGAAATGGTCTCTCCTGAAGAGACAAAATGCTGCGTTGTCCCTGACTCTCACACTCTGACAGGTCCTATCACATTAGCTTTTCTTTTTCCTAATTTCCAGCAGCTGCTGCTGTTGGGTTATTCAAATGCACTTATTCAAATCCAGCACCAGTTACAATCACAAGCAAGATAACTTACATCTCTTGCTTTTATAAAAACCTCATTACAATGTGCAGGCACTGTCACAGAAGTGTCCAGCACCAAGGTTAGACAATTTTGTCATGAATTAAGATCTCTTTCAGGAGCCACAAGCATGTACAGGCTTTCTCTATTGTTTTTCCCAATGCACATTACCTTTCAGGAAATGCATGTGCTTTTGGTCTGGGAGGTGACATTGCCAAAAGATTTGTTTTGCTGATAATTACATTGCAAGAAGGATGTAATAACTATAGCACCACATTAATTAAAATTGCAAACTACAAAAACATATTAAGGAAGCTCTTGAAATATTTTAAAAGCAAAGCAGTCCATACATTTAATAAAAAACTGTGTCACATCAAGAAATGTAACAATAGCGGTGCTTAAGATTTCTCTTGATAGACATTAGGAACAGGAAATACAGCATATTGCATGCCCTGAGTGCATCAATTAGCTTTGACTGCCCTGGAAAAATCTGGGACCTCCACCTATACATCCTCCACCTCTGACACACTAGACCCATTTAAGCTCAGGCTCAGGCCCTAGCCCTTGCCTGAATTACACTGCAGATAGGTCTATGTCAAACTCTGCTCCTTGGTGATCCTGACTTGCTGACTGGACTTCCTGGGCTGACCTTGAACCTAACATGTCACTTTGCATAAGCCTCATCACTGGACTGTTGGCTGAGCCTGTTACTTTCACCGACCTTGCTCTGTTTGTCCTGTTTGGATACTGTGGGACTGTGTCCTTGTGAGTGTGGTCATTGTTCCTACCTACCTGCATTGTGGTCAGCTCCTCTCATGAAGAGGCCCCTTGTTGTTTCTTCCCATAACATACAGTTTACAAGCTAAAGCAGAGGTCTAGGAATCAAGATTTTTAGACTGTTCACAATTCTGCTCTTGGGTCCCAATTTTCAAGGCAATCACTTAGTCTCTGATTTTCTAGTCTTTGACTTTATGAATGGGTGTTGTAGTTAGCTGTTGACATCTTTAACTTCTATTCTTTTCAAGAAAGGTTGCCGTTTAGGAAGCTTTAACCCACTTTCGTTCTGGATTAGAGATCTAAACCATGAAAATGTCTTAATCCAACCTTTAACTGGTTGAGGTTCAATTCTTCAGTTTGCAGCATACTCTCAAAATGATTCAGCATTTACATTAGAAAAAAAGATACTGGCAGTCTTCTGTCAAATCCTATCCACAAGCCAATTTTTTCCCACCTGAAATGCCAAAGCAAGATCTTGCACAAAGCAGGTTGCACTCCTTTTTCAGGTCCCCTTTGGTGAACAGTCAATGTGCTGTCCAAATTAAAGAGCAGGCACAATAGCTGTATCTATAGGTGCTGAAGGCTAAATTAAGACTGGGTAGAGAAGGCATCTGAGTCTTAATTTTGCTCTTCTTGCTTTCACAGTGAAAAATATGAAACCTGGAAACATAGAAGGTCTTCCTGAGCCAAGACATATCCTCCAGCAGAAGAAGAAACAGTGCCATTTCAATACTGGGAAAAAATTTTTGGGCCTTGTCAGATCAGACTGGCTTCTGCAGTTAGGAGCTGTGAATTGCAAAAACAAGAAGTCATAAGGGTCTCTTCAGCTATACCTACATTAGGCTAAACAGGGAGAGGTTCTGTATTGGGACTCTAAGGTCAGCCAAAGCAGTTTGGCCCAGTTTTTAAACACTTTTGTTCTCCATAACACTGTGGGATTATTTAAGTTCTTTGTAGGGACTGGCTGGCTTGGGCTGTCTTGAACTAAGGAAAGGAATTGTTTGGCAGATGTGATAGCTGGTATGGGAGAAAACCTTGCTGCAAACTAAAAAAGTAGAGACAACTGGCCAATGTCTATGTCCATTCTATGGTACTCTAACTTATTGATACAGACAAAGCTTATGATGCTGGTCAGGTAGACCTCACACTTAGTTATACTCTTTGGATCTTCTGGCTTAATAGGTCAGAATAAGCAAAAACATGTCAGGCAAAATAAACAGGCATTCTCTTCTGGATACCATTTTACAATACCAAACAGAGGTGCCAATCATAAGCTTGCGCTGAGACTAGTAATGTGAATTTCCACCTTCTACCTTTCACCAGCAGTAGAAAGGTTGACAATGTAACAGTTAGGGCAGAATTCAGATTTATAAACAAATTCATTTAATGTCAATTTAGATGTCACAGGGTATTCTGCTCAGGGTCCTGTAAACCCTTTAGCGGTGTCTGCCAAGCCCATGCAAATGTTTGCAGCACCTACAGGGTTTGCAAATGGCACTAGGTGCCTCTGTTTAGGTAGTTAATCTGTTTTAATTTGATTAGCACTGTTGATGTAAATGAGACTGTTAACACTTCTCAGATCTATGTTTTTAGATCTCTGCAAGTAACTCCTAGGATTACCTGGTGTAAGTCTTCTTTTTTATCAGCAGCCTATTTCAGGACACTGATAAATGTTTAATACAAACTATTCATTGGCTGAAAATGGATAAATCCTTAAAACACAAGACCAGCTAAGTAATTTTGGATGTTAATTTTTTGTCACAACTATTGTAATTGAATGTATTTTGCTTGGTCACTAATGGCATGCTTATATATAAATACCACTGAACAATTTCAGTGGTAACGGCTATCTTTACACTTTCTTTTAATATTGAAGCATTCTATTAATGACAGTAGTTTTGCTAGCTGAAAACAATGTCAGGCACAAGACCTTGACAATCTGTGCAAGTTTAAATAGGTACAAAACCAGGCATGCAGTCTCCCCTGACAGTCTGTTGTAGTGCAGGGGTTTAGTATTAATTCTTCTCATGTCGTTAGGTCTTCCTGGTCTTTTTCTTTTACTTCCAAATAAAATATTACTAGAAACTGGTTAATGTTTGGAGGACTCCATAACAGCAAATTACAGAGTTGTTTGACATACAATGTAAGCTCACACATGCAGTGCCTAACGTTTTGTGGGTTAGTGGATGTCATCTGAGCTGTAGCAATTCTACTGCAACTGTGTACATCTGAAGACCTGGATTCATATGCTGACGGGAGGTTAATTCCATTGAAATCACTGACTAAGCTCTTGGGTTCCCAGGCCAGCAATTTCAAAAGCATTTCAATTTAGTTTGATTATTCTTCCCTGCAAACTAAAACAAGATGTGTTGTCTCACATTTGCTGAAGACTAAAAGTGTGCATACTGGTAGTACCTGACAAGGAGAAATGCTTGAATCACAGTAACTCCACTGTGAGCTACAGACCTACCAGCCATAGGCCTTTGAACTGGACTGAGATACTGCTGTGATCAGTTCCTTTATTTGCAACCATTAAGATAAGGCTTTTACTGACATAGACAAGAAGTGATAACATCATTACAACTAGAAAGACAGATGCCATTTTGCAAAATGTTTGCTAGCATATTAGAAAAATCAGTCATCCAAAATAACTACCACTATTAAAAACAGTTGGGTTTTGTTGTTTGTTTGGGGTTTTTTTCCCCCTATTTTTTAATTGTCCATATTCACCCTTGCTAATTCACACTATTTGTCAACTTTCACTGGGGCCACCAGTTTTGAGTAAGGTAAACCAAATTTATTTGCCTACATTTAAAGATATTTTTGCACTTTCATGCCTCACTTTTCTAATTGCCTCAAGTTTTTCAATTACTGCTTAGGAAATGCCAAGTCAAACAGCTCCTCCATTGTCCTTCTCACCCTGTTTTGTCTTTGTCCAGTGGGAATACTGTCACTGCCATAGAGATCAATAGAAATGGGGCAGGATGTTTCACACTGACGTTCCAAAGAAAGTCTCCTTTGATACAGGTACTAAAAAAATTAAATCCTCGATCTCCAACCTGACCAGCTTTTGCTTCCCAACCTCTGTTTCCATGGCATTCTCAGCTGGTAGAAGGCAGAGAGCTAGTACAGTAAAAGAGGCAGACCAGCTTGTGCAGTACTTTCCTAGCAACACCTACAGCCTGTAGGATCCTGTTGCGTTAACTTTAACAAGAATAGAAATAGAATCTCTTTATACCTTTTTTCTTTTTCCCTTTCAAGGGTATAAATGGAGGATAGAGATTGCATGGGGCCTAGCAATTGCTGACCCCTGCATTTATAGTGCTACAGCACAGCAGTAATCTTCAGCAGCAAGACAGGATCCTGGTCTAACAAGCTACATTTGTACTCATAATGAGAAACAAATATCTTATCAGAATGCGAGTCTTTCCTAGTTTTGAGTGAAAGCTATCTAGTTTTTGCTTATGTGATAGCCTAAGACATGATTCTACCACTTGTTTTTCAAAGGATTCATAGGTTTATGTGTAAGAAATTATTTATGTAGGTAAAAGTTAAAACAATAAGTTACAAAAAATGTTAAAATAGTAATTCTTGTAACATTACGCTTAAATGATTTTTAATTCAGTGGAGCTACTTCAGCTGTAAATCAGCACACCTGAAGACCCTGAAAGGGACCACAAAGATAATTACATTTCCATGAGGTCCTATTACAGTCATCTTAGTTCCACCAATACAGATCAGAATATAATACAAACGACCTAAAATCATAATCCGAACCCTCTTCTCAAAAGCAAGTATGCTTAAATGCCATCATGATATTAGGATACTGAAGCTATGCTTTAAGAAATTTGAAGAAACTGGACATAGGCTGTTTCAAATTGCCCAGGACTTTTGTGTACCTTTCTTTCAGGTAATTCTAAACAATTGTGTAGCCACTTCCTCATGATAGCATTAAGAATAAAATGTACACACTTTTAGGAAGTAAAGAAGAAGGGAGTCCAGAAAGCTATTTTCATTCTAGAAGTTTGGTTGTTTGGAAATCTGAAATTGCCAGATGAGAATACTGAAGAAGAGAATATTCTGAGAAAAGATGTGATAGCAATCTTCAGACGCATTAAAGGCTGCTGCAAAGAGGATGAGAGGATGTCCCCTGTATACACAACAGAAAACAGTGGGCTAAAATTGCAGCAGACTTAGTTTTGACATTAGGAGTAGCTTTCTAAGAGTAAAGATAGCCAGTCTCTGGAACAATGTAGCTGTCCTGAGGAACAGGGTAGGCAAATGTCTAACAGCAATGATGACTTACCATAAATGAATAACAGATCCTACTTTGGGTGGGAAGATGGACCAGGTGACCTCCTGAAGCTTCTTCTCATGGTCTTCTGTGATTATCTATACTTAAGATACCAAAAGGACTGGTATTTATCACACTTAATGCTTGTCAAAAACACTTAAAATAGGGAAGAGAGAAAACCTAGGAGAAACAGTGACATGTTGATTACTCTCTTCAGGTATTTGGTTCTATCCCTACTTCCTTCTCACCTTTTCTGTTCAGCCACATTAGACACTTTATCCCCTTATACTGAGTTATCATATTTTCCCCTCTTCTCATACTCTTGCAAGTTTGATTGTTCAATTCTTCAATGGA
Organism: Coracopsis vasa; assembly: GCA_026283785.1. Lineage (NCBI taxonomy): Eukaryota > Metazoa > Chordata > Aves > Psittaciformes > Psittacidae > Coracopsis > Coracopsis vasa. The sequence goes on from JANHGB010041717.1 coordinate 47,799, forward strand.
AGACAAGAAGCTTGGCAAAGGAACCTCTGCTTCTCTTCACTGAGTATCATATTTGACTTGCACCTCCTTTGAGATCTCAGAGAATTACTGACAGATTGTACATGAATGCAGTGTGCAGTCTTTTACATGCATCCCTATCCTCTGAGTTTTCTCTCTACTCCACTCTTTACCGAATCTCCAGGTGAGAGATTGGCTTGGTTTTTTTTTGCTGGCAAAACGAAAATAGCAACAATTCTGCAATTTGAACATTTTAGAAGATAAAGGCAGTGTTATGAAAGCATAGAGGTTGATTATTCAACCACTTTAAAATATCCAGACTGATTAAGTACCTCACCTTTGGTACCTCCAAGCTGTTTACACACAGTTTGGAAGACATCTATGTTTAAGAACACCCAATGAACAGATTCACAGATATGGAGTCAAACAAGTCGTATTTATATCTTATTACTAGTAGACATATTTGGAAGGGAAGAAATCTTTGCATTAGGTCATTCAGTTCACTGATCATAGGCTCTGTGAATGCCATTTGATAAGTAAAGGCTAAAAGAAAGCTCTAAGGCTTCTCAGCCGCTGGCTACAAGAGTAGCTGGTAGCCAAAGGTATGTTGTCTTGATATCATGTCTTACATGAAACTTTCAGAGACACAAGATTTTCTGGGAAACAAAATGATGCAAATTGGTCCTTTTAGTATTTCAGGCATAACAATAACGGTTCATTTAATTTGTCCCTCCATCAAGAAACACCAGGCTGTCTTCCAAATAGTGGTGTTTGGGCTTAGCCTTCCATTTTTTCTATTCAGTCAATTGCCAGTTTCCTTTTTCTATCTACTAAATTTGAAAAATCCCAAACAAAACAAAACACCACCTTTGGTCTCTCTTCCCTTCTGCCCTTCACACCAAGGTAAAATTCTGTAAATAGCCACAAAGCTAACTTATTAACTCCTTTTAAATGTCTCCTTACACTCTCCTTTTCCATGCTGGCAGGAGCCCTTGGCCAGGACCATCACCTCTCATGCTACCAGATACTGAGCATTGTTTCTTGATATGCTCCCTCTCCTGGTATCCAGGTATTCCCTCTGGCTTCATGCTTAAATGTCACACTCTTCAGGGAAGGAATTAACTTGTGAATGGTTCATGAGACATGTGGCACTAGCCTGGGTTTAATGGCAATGGTCAGCGCTGAAAGTCAGTCTTAAGCTTCAGGTAAAGTAAGTTTGTGAAGTATGACATGGTGGACTCATTGCGAGCTCAGATGAAGTAAGGGTCTGAAAAAAATAATCGGATCTCTGAGCCTGATGGGATGCATGCCAGGGGTATTTCGCTTCAAAGAATGTCAATAGAGAGAAGAGTCAGAATGAAGCATGTTCTGACCTCTGAGGAAAAAGCACTCTGAAGTCTAGACAGAGATCTTTACTATACTTTAGTACATCAATATAGTATTCATCCTTTCTTTGGCTTGTAGTGCAGCTGTTGCAGGGCAGGAACTGCTGTTAATGCTGAATTCTCCAGGGTTTGTGCCACTATCCCTAACAAAGCAGACCTATCTAGGCCAAGAATACATGAGCTTGAGACAGAGCCCCCAGAAAGCAGCTCGTTGCCCTGACTGCCTACCACCATGCTTCTAAGGGTGGCACAAAGGGGCTCTCTCCCTGCAATTCCAGCACCATGTCTCTGAAGAAACTATGACTGCTGCCAGAAATCCACCAAGCTACTGATCTGAAAATTGCCACTTGCAGTTCCTGAGGTAAGAGCTCTCACAGAAATTCAGGGTAAACTTATGCTTCCAGGATTTGGCCATAATCACCCTGCAGGAGGTCAGAAGACTTAGTGGGGTGCTCTGAGGACACAAGGCTGTGCAAGAACCATGTCAGCTAAACAACTACTATGCCTGAAGACATTCAGCTAGTGTACTGCGTCTCTGGGGATGCTCTTTTCAGCAGCAACACCTCTGTAGGAGCTGTTTCCTCTACAGAAACACCTAAGCAGAGAACACCTCTTGCTAGGATGCGGGACTATAGAATGAAATACCTATTTTGAAGAAACTCTTACAGTTAAACTGATAGGGTTGCAGCAGATGCATTGACTGCCCTTCCCCAAAAGGCAAATACATTGCAATAATGTGAATTATAACCCAAGCAAATATAGACTATGTAAGACTGTAAGCTACAATGCACCACACCCATACATTACATCTCTTCTACAGGTTTGCTCCAGAACAGCTACATAAACTAAGCTATGTTGGTAGGTAGTTATTAATACTGAGACAGCTTTAGAATAATCTCTATGATTTCTATGGGCCTCTTTCCATTATCACCAACACTTTTCTGGTTTGTGATGCCTCTGAGCCTTGAAAGAACTCTCTGAGGACAGCTGATCCTGTCAACTCTCACAACACAAATGGATTTACCTTTGCTTTGACAACTATTTCTGGCCTTCAGAAAGCAGTTACTTTATTTTGAAGTCTAATAGCTTTGACTTCTGGTTTCTTGATTTTTCCTTTGTGGTACAGCCACTAGATTGAAAACAATGTGGGTTTTTAAATCAAAGTGGAAAAAAATACAGATTCCTTAAAACAAGGTGAGAAAGCCAGCAACAATCCTTTCCAAAGAACTGAAATATGTATTCGCTCTCTCCTTGCTGCCCAAAGCTTTCCTTCAACTGAAGTCTCTCATCAGCCTACCTATGTGCTATAGCACCACCAGTTAAAAGACAAAGCTCTCTATATGCCTTTTAACCCTCTTCCACTGCAAAGTATAGGGAGCAATTTAGTCTGACATCCACTTTGTTAGTTTCTACCAACAGCAGCTGGTAGATTTCTCTGGGGTTTTCTTTAGAGCATCTGGCTTGGGTCAGGTCACTATAAAAAATTTAACAAGCATCCTTTACAGGACTGGCTTGATCTTTTTTAAATACAGAAGTCTCATCTATCTCCAGTCTAACAAAGGTTTTGTTTCCATTTTGTCAATGAAGAAGACATATTAGGCATTGCATTTAGTGAGATATTGAACATCACTTTGTTCCTAGTGTATACAGAAGCAGGCTCTGCTTAAAAGACACATCGCTTGGTTTTGTTTTACTCTGTGGTTGGAGTAAAAGTTGTTTTGTTGTGATAAAATATGTATTTCTTCATTTTGGACAGCAATAAAATGAGCTAGACTCTAAGCTGCATCTCAGCTAATACTGGAATGAAGCAAGACAGGCTGGGCAACTGTGTAGCTACTGAGATGTGGGGCTAATTTTCAGGATGATTATCAAAAAAAAAATCCAACAAACAAAACCCAACCAAATACTAAGAACATAAGAACTGCCATACTGAGTCAAAACAAAGATCCCTCTTGCCAATGTTCTGTTTCTAATAGTGATCAAAACTTGACATTTAGGGAAGAATAAGAACCGTGTAAGTATATATGGTTGTTTCTCCTAATAGTCTTCTGGCTTGTTACTGTTTTAAGCTTAGAAGATTTCCCAAGTCTTTTATAGCTTGTTTATTCACCAACTCTTCATGAATCATTCTTCCAAGTACTTCTCCCCATCAACTTATATAAACTTCTTCCACTTGCAGCGTCTTTTGCAAGGATTTTCACAGGTCTGGTACCTGAAGTGTGAGGAACCACCACCACAAGCTTTATTTGCTGACTCCTAATCTCCCTGAAAAGGTCAGTGAATAGTTGATACCTAACCACTTCAGTCATGCTACTTATGTTTTTATAGGTCTTTATTACATCACCCACAAATCACCTTTTTCTATGCAGAATCCCAGCACAATGAATCATTCATTGTACAGAAGCTATTCTGTACTGTTTCATCATCAAATGCGTCCTTCTCTGAATCTCTTTTTAAGCTCTAATGTATCCTTTCTGGATCTCCACCTGTGGAGGTCTCCACCTTACTGATCTGCTCCTGGAGGAGACCAGAACTGCAGATAGTATTCAAAATATAAGAAATGTGCATTTATCCAGAGATGTAACTGCATTTTCTGTCTTGTTCTTTACTCCTTCCCTGATAGTTCCTAGCACTTGATTTATTTTTTGACTGCTGCTGAGCACTGAGACGGTGCTTTCTTGGAACTATTTATCTTGACCCCAAAGTCTCTCTTACTTCTGAGTGGTAATGGGCAGGTTACTGGTCACTATTTGATATATGAAACTAAGATTTGTTTTCACCACAGCATTTCACAAGATGTTTTATTGCTGTCATGAAGCCTTTTTATTGCTCTGTCATGAAGCCTCACAAGATCTTTCAGCAATTGTATGCTCAACCCTTGTCCGTACTACGCTGGTAACTGCATCATCAGAAAACTGAAATATCATTGCTCATCCCCTTTTCCAGGTCATCTGTGGCTCTGCTAGAGCATGTGGGTCCCAGCACAGAATTGTGTCAAACTTCTTTTCTTTCACTGAGAATTTTGACTATTAGTTCCTATTGTGTTTTACCTCTAGCTGTGTTTGTGCAGCTTGAAGAGAAGGCTAAAGGGAAATCTAATTGCTTTGTTTGTCTTTTTAAGATGAGATTATAAAGAACACAGAGGTAGACTCATAGGTTCACAACGAAAGGAGAAGAAGTGATGGACATGAGTTGCTGCAAAGGGAATTCTGATTTAGAAGACACTCTTTATACTGCACCAAGACACCTAAAGAGCTTGTGGGATTTCTATCCTTCAGGACAATCAAAGCTTGACTGTTCATGACCCTGAGCCACCTTATCTAAGGTGTAAACTGGAATTACTTTGAGCAAGAATTTGGACTGTATAACCTCCAGAACTTCATTTGAACCTAAATTATTACATGTATTCTATGCATTTAGGACAGGATTCTCCTTCTTCTCCCTGATGGGAGATGGCTGTTCAGCATCGTTTTTTGAAGGATGCTGTCAAGGTCTTTTGGAAATCCCAGTAAACTGTATCAACAGGATCACACAGAACCACATACTTGTTGACAACTTCTAAGAACTCTAAGAGGTTTACAAGGCAGAAACATGTTTTCCCTGTTCAAGATCAGAGTCATTGGCTGGTGTGAACACACATTGCCATTAGTAATTCACATATTTCCTCTGAAATTTTTAGGTGAATACCATTTGGCCCTGGTAATTTCGTACTTTTCATTATATTTCTTTGAATTATAATCCCAATCCCAAAGTCACTTCAATTTTCAGACAGATGGTTCTCTGAGTTCCTCTTAAAAAATGATTCTTGTGTTGTAGTCTCCCATCTTTTCTGTAATGTACCTGGATGTCAATAATCCATTTAGCTTCTCTGCCATGCTCATGTCCTCTCTGCGCCTCTTCTATGCCAGTTAAGGAGGTGCTACAAAATGCTTGCCAGATTATTTTACTTCTCATGTCCTAAAAGAATTTAGTACTAATTTTAGTTCCTTTAGGAAGCTGCTCTTCCGATTCTTTTTTGGTTTGCTTGTTTATATTTTCACATTTCATCTACCCAAACTTATGATCTTTTTCATTTTGTCTGAATACAGCCTTGGATTTTTAAATGAAGCTTTCTTAATTCTAACAACCTGGTTTAGCCATTCCATCTTCCTTCTGCCAGTTTCCAAGCCTCTCCTAACACAGTATACAATATTGTGCTTCCACTCTGGTGTCCTTCAGCCTCTACATCACCTGTAACTTAATTCTCTGTCACCCAATTGATGGCATAACTGTGGTGAAGTTTTTGGCCTTTTGCTTTTTTTTTGTCATGGATGCTGGATCTAGTAATCATTATTTAACAATAAATGTGCTTCTGAAAGAGATCTTTGTCATTATCTTGTCAAGGGCTGCATCTGGGGGGTTGCTAGCCAGCTGATCCATGAAAGAATCATAGACAATTTCATCTACGATTTATGATCCTGAGTGAAGTTTCCCTTTTCTACATGAGGTAACTGAAGTGACCCAGTACTTTCTGTCCTTACCAACTCCCTGACTTCTTACAGTTTAATTCAGCCTGTCTCAGCTCCTGGTTGGGAGGCTGCTAGTATTGATCTCATTCTATGCTCTTCTTTTTTGGGTCTGGCATTTCAATCCAGCCTTTATGCTACTTGTTTAGGTGGGCAGTTTGTTAATTCAATTTGATCCCAAGCTCTAACCAAACATGTAATTCGATTGTAGCTGTAACACGGTACACTTTTGTTATCCCTTTATCTTTTGTACACTACAGCTTCCCGCTGGCTATCTTTCTTACATTAGGAAGAAAAACAGCTGTAATTGATAGTTATTCAATCACATCAACAGTAGTTTTTGATCCATCTCCTTTACTTTCAGGACTGCAGCAGAGATATGCTGTTGTGTTTTGACCCTAATGCCTGCTACTCTAACTCTACTAATATCACCATCTGAGTTCCATCTTCTGTTTCTCTGTTACTCTGGTTGAGACCAAATGCTTTCCCCTTCATTGCAAATTCATTAATTCTACTCCATTCTCCTCATCCTGATAATCTTCTATTCTGTCACTTTGATTTTGTCTTTAGCCCAGAGGCAACAATATTGACTGTAACTGAAGACATTCTTAAACTTGTAAAAATCTCTTCTCTAATTATGCCTTGAACACAAAAAGTATTTTAACAGCTATAATTATGATTCTATTCTTAACACAAAACTACACCTACATAGATACCCCTTTCCAAGCTGAATTTCAGGTATTGATCTGAGACTACAGACCTCTCCTTTATGAGTTCAGTAGAGTCTTACACATCCTGAGAAGGGGAAAAAAACCTAGGCAGAGTTTCATATTTTCTTTCAGCATTTCAGCTTTTAAAGGTGACCTGCAAAATAATCTGAGAATGTAATTCTTTGACAACAAAATGACTTGGAGACCACTGAGAAGTAATTTTAGGAACATAATTTCTAGGCATTATTTACTTCAAATTTCTTATTAAGTTTTTCATTTAGGCAACATGGAACTTTATATAAGTTGTTGTATTATATTGTCAGAATGTTGAAGTAAGATTATTCAGGGCAAAACTTTAAACTGGAACACACTGTTTTAGGTGCCACAGTTTTGAATTGTCTTCCTCTTTACATTTTGGTACCTCCTTATGCGTAAAAATGTATGTTTGCACATAAAGACTCAGAACAAACAGAGAGGAACAAATAGAGAGGATTGTATATATAGGAGAGAGCTATTTAACACATAAATAAGAATATTATGTTGCATCTTTTTGGTAACAAAAATAACATTTAGAAAGAGAAAATTAAACAGGTGTTTTCCAGATCCATATTGAAACAAGTACTTTAAATCACCTGTTTAAGCTCACCTGTTTTTACTGTGCGGTGGACTACAAGCTCTCAGTCTTTGTTGTGACTCCGAGTATAGCAACTAAGGGAAGATTAAGGTAACTCCTTAGATTATTCAGCTTGATTGTAAAAGCACCCTAAGATGTAGGAGGTGGATGGACAGTTAGACCACAGGAACTGGATGTCACCCTTTACAATTTCCTCTTCATTTCCAGTGATTCACTTGATACTTGGGTAATGTCACTTACTCAACCTGTGCCCCAGCTTCCTGAAATCAGTCTGTGCCTCAGCTTCCCCAGTTATAAAGGAGGTGAAGTTAGCTGAGAACAGGGTTATCTCTGATGTGATTTCTTTTTTCAGGGTTGTAAATTGGAACAGCAAAAACCAAAAATATTTGCAAAACAAATATCCCACAAAGTATTGTTTTGGGATTATCACAACTTCATTTTTCCTGCTTTCTCTTTAATACAGTTGTGCCTCTTATGCTTTTTAAATACAATATATATGTCACATTTTTTTCATCAGCAGTTGCTTTTTCCAGAATATAGTATAATATAAAGCTCAAACAAAATTAATCAAGACAACATTATCAAAATGAAGAAATTCTACACTGCAGAAACAAAATAGGTTTTTTCTCCAGTTAAACAATGTAGTAGGTATGCAATAGGTGCTGACACATTTCTGATGAGTGCTTTCGTTTTGATGAAACTACATTTCGTTTTAAGTCATTAACTCAGTACACATATTGGTTTTATAACATCTGGTTGTTCTTGCATCTCATCTGACATCTTCCTCTTTCACAGGTAATAATTATCCCTCTGTCTTTCCTGCTATTTCTTTATCTTTTCCACAAATGCATCACTCCTCTTACAAATATCCTATTCCACATATTTCCTGCACTTTTTTCTCTCAGGCTGTTTCACAGATTAAAATAATAAAGTTAATTTCAAAGCAACTGTTCCTATGCTTAGCTTAAATTTTGCTGGGTTTTTTTTTTTTTTTGAACCTAAGGGCCGTGTGCCTTAAAGTTTGTTCATCTTTTCTGATTGTATCCATTGGATAATTAAACATGCATTCTCCTACAAACTTTGCCTCACTTGTTAACTACTTGTTAACTACTTGTTAAGGAAAACTATTCCATCAAAACTCTTGTGCCTGATTTAGTAATTATAATGACTCTTAAAGTATCTTGCAATTTATGAATAGAGATGCATGAGACTGTTATGAGGTTGCAATAGATGGCAAGACAGAGCTTGTCATAGTATATCCTCCACTGTAGGAACAACTCTGGAAAAATGACTCCACCCTCCTCTCTTTCCAATCCTCTTCCTCCTGCTTCTTTAAGGCTTGCCTTGGGAATCAGGTGTTTACTGCCAATTAGGCTTGATAAAACAGCAGGAGTTTCTTGCATTTTCTTGACAATAGCATTTCTGGGTTGCTGGCATCTGTTGGAGGCCTCTGGCTGCATGGGCAGCATTAGACCTCAGTGTACTAGCTGCTTTGTTCATTTGGTGATTTAGATCATTTACATCTTGTCCTTACTGCACTCTGCTGCAGTCATAGCATAAAACATTCAAGACTTTATTGAAGATTTTGTTTTGGAGCAAAAATAATGGTAAGATACTTTAACTGGCAGCAGTAGATTTTAAGAAAAACTCTATATTTTATAATATAAAGAATATACTAATTATATCTAGAGGCTGTTTTACTAATTATATTAGAACTCTTCAGCAAACACTGGAGCAATAATAAAATTCTTATTCTAAAAAGATGTGGTCCATAATTATAGAAAAAGTTGTGTTACTTCGGTGCTTGAACTGAATCATTGCTTTTCCAACTGCCAGATTGCTGACTAAGAGTATTGGGCTTCAGTTTCTTCTCATCCGAGCAATAACACTTCTCAGCCTTTCTGACAGATGTAAAAAGATATGAAAAGCTTAGTGTCTTTCTGTGCAATGGCTTTATGTGGGGTTCCCCTGAACTGAATGGGGTTGAATCTGCCTACATTATCAGCTTCGGACAAGAAGAGCTTTAGACAAGGTCCAGAAGATAAACAAAAAGTAGATGATGGCTTTTTGGGGTTGAGCATGGTGTCAGTTCCATAATTTTTGCACTGTTTTCTAGATAAAGTAGAAAAAATGGAAACTGATCTCAGTTATCTGAATAATGACGTTGTACTTAGAATCTTGTTAGTATTTCTGGGTTAAAAAATAATTATTAACAAACAGATTTGGAAAGTAGCCACACTGAAATAAGAATCATCTCATAACAGCTTCAAATGTGATAGGGGTTTGCAAATGCACTGTTACACCTAAAAGGGTGTATGATTTGGATACAGAAGCATCATGTCGTGGAGGAGGAAGGTGACAGTTCCTGTTTATGCATTTTTGGCAAGCTGCACCTGAAGGATGGGATGATTTTCTGGAAACTGCCATGCCAGAAATACACAGCTTAACAGGAGGAACTGAGAAGAGCAAAGGGAATAATTAGAGACCTATGGGGGTGGGACAGGGTTTCTAGACTCTTTTTTTTTTCTGTTAGGAAACCAAGCTATGCAATCACTCTGTTCTTCTGCCAGCACTCCAGGAATAACATTTGAATCTCTTGACCAATTTCAAAGAAGCCTGACAAAAAGGGAGAGGTCTAAAAACACTGAGCTCCTGCAGGCTTTATGGAAGTCAGCAGCCAAGTAGGGGAGACTCAGATATTTTGCACCCACTAAAAGACAGGTGGAAATGTGAACTCAGCTGCCTTATTTGACACAAGAGAAACCAAAGCTGTCATCCAAAACCTGGCTTCACAAGGTTTGCTGCTCATGGAACTGCTCATTTGTTGTTTAGAGGTTGGTTTTTACTTTTTTCTTTTTTTTTTTTTTTTAATAAAATGTATTTAAAAGAAGACCCAGACTCCTGTTTGAGAACATTTCAAAAACACGAATCACCGCAGGACGTAGGCACTCATTATAAAATTATGCATAATAACAGATCTTGTCCAGAACAGGCTCTGAAATCCCTACCTGAAATGAACTCCCTTTGTGTCAGTGGCTTTTTTGTCTGCTTTGAAAAGGACTGTTACCATTTCTTCTCATGCTAGAGCTAGCTATGACCTTCTCTCTTTTAAAATACTGCAGTACCACCAAATTTAAAGGAATGAAAAATCATGAGTCAGATGCCAAAACAAAAACTGCTCTTGAAAATCATGATACATTAATAGAAGACATTTTACTGTGAATTTGGTCTGTCTCTGAAATGTTTAAATTCATCGAACAACTTCTTGAGTGAGAAAGAAGCCACAGCATCCAACTTTTACTAACCTATTGTGAGAAATCCCTTTGAGCCCTTGATGCTATTTCACCCTTCGTGACTGTCCCTCATATAGCAAACCTCCACCTCCTCAGATCAATAGCTCCTCCTTCTCAGCTTTCACTATTCGCAGTCTTCCATCAGTCTCAATCCCTCTTCCAGGGAAGAAACCTACTGGAGAACTCTCTGAATTTTTTGTTTCCAGTGTCTCCTTTCAGCTTGCCTCAAGCAAGAAAACAGATGATCATGACTGCTCACAGCTAGGCTATCGAAAAGAGCTTAAAAAAGGCATATTGGTGGAATTGAGAAAATTAGAATGTGGCCTTTGGACAATCTTGAAGGGAAGATATGGGGGAAAAAGAAAGTTCCTAAGATTGATGGATGGTCTAGAATCATAAAGAAATGTGCATCTGTCATATATGGGGCATATATGGGTACCTGTTATGAACTGAGAAGAAAAGATCACAGATTCCATTATGATTTGCTTCTCTAAGCTTCAGAAAGTAATTTACCTCATATGTTACAATATCTATAATGATAATTCCATGTCTAGATTTCACAGCAGTTTTCCCTAGATAAGTCTTCAGAAAAAATGGATTTAATAGGATGTCTGTCAGTGACAAGACTTTGAATGTTATTAAGCAGGGGGCATTCTTACTAACCAGGCAATGAAATTGTCTTCAAGGCTCTCTTGTATCATTCCAGCTTCAGGATATAATGTATTGAACTAAACTGGGCTTTCCACACATTGTTGGTTAGATGAGAATGCTCGATATTTCACTTTTACAAAGCAAATGTAGGCAAATCAGAAAATGACCACTAAAGGTTTGAAGCAGTGACAGTAAGAGCTGAGTCCTTTCATGTAGCCCTATGAAAAATGAGATTACTTTTATTGTTTCTTCTATATCTCTCTAGTAAATTCTACAGTCTTTGTGCAAAAATAATGTAAAATCTTTTATTGATCCTAAGACTTTGTAGGCATTAGGAAAAGCATTGCCAGAAGGATGAGAGAAAGGAATCTTCCCATTGGCACTGGTGAAGCTACATCTGGAGTGCTAAGTCTAGTTCTGGGCTCCCCAGTACAAGAAAGACATACTGGGGCAAGTCAAGTGAAGGGTAATGAAGATAGTTAAGGGTTTGGAGCATGTCATATGAAGAAAGGCTGAGAGATGAGACTGTTTAGCCTAGAGAACAGAAGGCTCAGAGGGATCTTATCAATGTGAATAAATATCTGATGTGAGCGTGTAAGCAAGACCAAGTCAGGCTCTTTTCAGTGATGCCCAGCAATAGCACAAGAGGCATCGGGCACAAACTATAACACAGTGGGTCTTGTCTGCACATGATAAAACACTTTAACTGTGAGGGTAACTGAACACTAGCGCAGGTTGCCCAGAGAGGTTGTGGAGTCGCTGTCCTTGGAGATATTCAAAAGCCATCTGGATGCAGTCCTGCACAACCTGCTCTAGCTGACCCGTCCTGGCCAGGGAGGCTGAACCAAATGACCAAATGACCTCCAGAGGTCCCTTCCAACCCAAATGATTTTGTGTTTTTCAGTAGCACAGTTTTATTCACAATACCAAGTTGGTGCAAGACCACACTCCAACTTCCATAGTTTTTTTTAACCATTATTCTGCAAGAGCTTTAAGCTTTCCTTTTTAAGTTTTCAGAAACTATAAAAAAATCCACTCATATTCTTTGTATTCATTTTGTATTACACACACAGCAGTAAGAATTCATGTGCCTGACCCAGCACACAGCAATTAACACAATAATACAGAACAGACATACACGTGACCGTGTCAGAAATTAATAAGCAGAAAGGTGAGTATGATAACTTAACCTCATGTAATATTTTCTTCATAAAATTATCTTGGAGATACTTGGGTCTTACGGTCTTAGACCTTTAATATTTTGTTTAGGTTGGGCTTAAAGAAGCAGCTCTTCAATGCACTGCTGAAGTGAATCAGTTCTTGCAGTTACTTGAGCTACATCTCTTAGATAGTGTGTACATGCCTAAATTACCTGAAGGAGTGTGAACTACCTATGGACACCTATAACATAATCACGGTGTCTAGTATTACCATTCCAGTCATGTCACGTTTTAGTTGTTTCTGATACTAAACATATGGTGGTACCTCACTTTCTTCTCATCATCTTATTCTTTTCGGTCTTGCTTCCTTCAATTTTGAGATGGCTGCCATACTTTTGCCTGTTGGTAATGAACAGGTGAATTCTCTAGCAGCAGCGTTTAACACGAAGGCTATCTTTCCTGCCAGTTGCAGATGGTGGGAAGTGATTTTATTGATTTGTTAGTGCTCAGCTAGAAGGATTACATCTAGCAGTAATAATATCGCCAGGCCCTGCGAAAAATCACCACATGAGTTAGCAGAGGGTGTGTGTCTTTAACTGAGTATGACATTATAATATTTACTAGCCCTTCATAGTGCTTTGCTTATTAACACCATTTTAATCTCTTCTGAGCCATCTGTCGGTCATTCAAGTTTCAGTTTTCTTCATGTGGTGGAAGAGTTGAGAGACTTCACTCGGAAGAGCTGAACACTACCATTGAAAAGTTCTGGTGGTCACAGTAGTGCCTATCTTTTTTCTTTTTAATTTGTGTTATCAAATTGTGTCCTGCAGAAAATCTCTTGGGGGACACAAGCAGATGGCCACAGTAATTCCTCTCAAATTCAAAGGGTCACGAAGGTTCATAGCCCTCAGAATTTGTGTGAGAGGTATTAGTGTGGCTGGCTGAAATCTGGTCCCTCTCCCTTTTCCAAACCTGGCAAGTTTGGCAGCAAGAAGTATTGAACACTGCCAGCATAGATTTTTTTTCCCTTGGTTCATGCCCATCAGACGATCTCTCTAGAAACTAGAGCTGTTTCCATGCTGTGACCTCGGCAGAAGGTCATAGAAGTGACAGGTCCTATGTGTCAGTGTGTGTTAGTGGTACCTCACATTTTATCTGACAGTGCAGTTTTCTCTGTATTTCAGCTTTGCATTTCTACGTAGCTTAAACGATTTCATTCAGTGACTGGCATGCGTTTGGGCAAGGGACCCTTCAGAGCTACAGGCATGAGTTCCTGGCCAGTGGATTACACGCAGATGATCTCCTGTAGAGAAGGGCTGGTGTGTTCATTAGCAGCCCCCCAAAATTAAGTTGCTCAGAGCTAACAGATCAGAAGTCGATAGGAAAGCTACGTCTGTCTGGAACTGAAGTTTTGTTTTGCGGTGCACTATCTCTTCAGTTGAACAGTTGGCACTGTAGCACGTTTCATGGCTGGTTTTGGTGGGTCAGAACAGTGACAAAACGGGTCCGCGAGCAGTTAAGAGCACTCGTCATCCTCACGGAAGTATGGAGGGATCATGGCATAGGTGCCACTGCCTGAGGGTAAGAGGCAGACAAAGAAGGTGCTGAATGGTGGGACCCCAGAGAAGGGACGCTCGAGTGGTGACAGTGCTTGCCCAAGGCTGCAACTAGAGCTGATAATCGGGGGCTGGGGCGAGCACGGCTCACGCCCCAGGGAGCAGCACAACACCGCTAGCCCAGGGCTCCCCCGGCGCCTCAGGCCGCCCGCAGCGAGCTCGCAGCACAGCTCCGCTGCCGCTGCCCCCTTCCAGCGGGTAGCCCCTGCCCAGGGCGAGACGGCAGCCCTGAGGGACTGGGGCGAGCTCCCGGCCCCGACCTCCGGTGCGGAAGCCTCGGGGAGGACGTGAGGA
>JANHGB010041719.1:0-31732 GCA_026283785.1 Coracopsis vasa
TTCAGACAGTCTAAATGGACTGCAGCCAGTGGATTTGCACTAGCAGCTGGAATGCACAGCAACGTGGTCGTAGATTTTTGTTAGCTGGGTTGTCCTATTGCCGGCCTGAGGAAGTTCACTTGCCATAGGGCACTGAGCTAGTTGTGTTACAACTGCCTGTTGCCAACCAGGATTCATTTGGTCATCATGGTGAGAGGTCTAAAGGGCTCACGTTAAAACTATTTAAGGAAAACAAAGTCCACCTAGATTTATTGAGCTTAAGTACTCTAAGAAGATACAGAAGAGGAAGCCCCTGCTCTGAGCATGCTGGGAGGACGGACCAGGGGGACCATTTCCCAGTGACATGCTGGGAGTGGGGTGCCAGAGCCGCTCTTTTACGGGTCCCCCCCTTCCTCCCCATGTGTGAGAGGGAGGGTGGTTCCCTGAAAAACCAGACCAAACCATTCTCCTTGGGGCCGTGCTGCGGTTCCCTGGACATTGCTGCACGATGGAGCGTTGGCGCCGGGGGTGAGAGGCAGACACGGACAGGAGGCGATGGGGTGGGGAAAGAGATGGAGGCACAGACTGAGAGAGAGAGAGAAGAGTGACAGAGAGCTGTAGGCAGGCGGGACACGAGGGCTGTCTCGCTGCAAGACCTCTGGTGTTTAGCCGGAGGCATTGATGTAGAGCTGGCTCTTGAGGATGTAGTCGATGACAGGCTGGCAGAGGTAATCCACAACGTGCCCATCCCCGTGCTGCAGGGCCAGTCTGGGAGTGTGGGGGGAGACAAAGGGATCAGAACCCACCTGGGTGGCTGGGGGGCACCCCTTTCCCCACTCTGTCGTGGGAGCTGCCCTGCATCACCCACCTGCTTTTGGTGGAGCTGACAACCGACATGGGGTGGTTTGAGTCATCCTTCACTACCAGGATGTTGTTCTGCAGGGCAAGGAGGAAGAGAGGAGAGAAGGGATGGCTTGAAAGCAGGTGTCTGTGCCACCAGCCCCTCCACCCCAGTGGACTTGGGGAGCTGCTGTGGTGGCCCCATTGCCACCCTACCTAGCAGCTGGGAGCTGCTGGGCCTTGAGACATTTTGTGCCCTGTGGCAGAAGTGCTCCCTTGGGTAAAGAGAGGCTCTTGGGCCTCTCACAATCTTCCTTGACCACATGTGCATCCACTTACTTTGTACTTGCGGAGTATGGAGGAGTGGTTCATGATCCGGTCGGGGTCTGCTCCATCGCGAGGCACCACCACAATCCCAAACTCCCCAACAATCACCTCCATCTAGGAGCAACCCAAAGTGGGGAGAGCTTTATAACCACCCCACACAAAACCTGCTTCTGCCTGCCTGCACCATCCCGCACCATGAAAGCTGGGCTATGGATGGAGATAGGAAGTGAATTTGAGACTATCTCAAAGGCATTTGGCCAAAACTTTACAATTATGAAGTGATGGCAGGCATAGTGAGTGGTCTGCAGTGGAAAGACACAGGGTTAAATCTTTTCATTAGATGCTGAGGTTAGGCTTTAGGGAGGACTCATTACGGTAAAAAGAGCATGGCAGCAGAAGAGCTTGCCCAAGGAGGATGTGACCTCTGCCTTGCTGGAAGGCTTTGTGAGCAGGACAGATGTGTTGGTTCTGACAGAGGCCTTGTAGGGCTGTTCTTCCACGGTTGTTTGAGCCAAGGCTGGTGGCCAAGTTTGCCACCATGTGGGGATGGCTCCCGCTGCTCACACCCATCTCAGGTGAGACAAACCAGGTCCTTCTGAAAGAGTGCGAGGTCAGCAAATTCAGGCAGCAGGAGTACATGAGGTGTTGCTGGTGCAGAATGCCTCCTCTGCCTGTGCTTTGACATCAAATCTTTGCATCCTTTGTGTTGGGCTTCAAGACTTGCCTCATCTCAGATTCTGCAGCCTTTCAGAGAAGATATCTGCCAGCTAATTGTCTTTAAAAGCCTCAGGATTGAAGATGTGGTGACTGATTTTAGAAATGGTTGAGAGACTCAAGGAAGGGGTCAGGTTGTGTTGACTGATTTCAGTGAAGAGCCAGGGGAGCTACCATTGCCAGCAATGCTCTGACTGCTGCGAGCAGTGTGTGGGTTGGTAATCCAGCTCCTCCTCTAGGGCTGGTGCCGTGAAAATCTAGTTTCTCCTGCAGACCCTGTCCCTCAGGCTGCCTACGTGTAGGGTCAGGGTTGGGATGGAAGAGGCAGTGGGGATGCTGGACACAGCTCCTGCCATCCCAAGAGACCTGAATAGCTCCTGGAAGTGCTGGGTCTGGGAAGCACAGGGGGAGAAAGGGAGCCTGAGGAAGAGGGGCACGGAGGGGTGCCCAGCAGTGGTGACTCACGTCTGCCTCATTCCACAGACCAGGGATGCAGAAGGACTCCAGCAGGTCGCTGCCACAGAGCAGTAAGATGCGAAGCTCTGAAGAAAAGAAGAAGAGAAGCCCAGAGGTAGGAGCAAATGGGGCTGAGAAGGCACTCCCTACCCTCCTCCCCATTGCACATCCTGAGGAGGAAACTTCTTCTGCACAGACCTCACCTACCAAAAGAAGTCCTGATAAAGATCCCATGTCCCTTCTCACATCCCTACTGGTGTCAAACATCAAATACCTCCCCCTACTTTATTTCAGCTCCCCTCCCATGCTGCTGGGTTGTGGTCAGCATTGCTACATGCTGTTCAACTATGGCTATGCTCCAGCTCTGGAGGTTGGGTATCCCTGGGGAAGGGAGTAATTTCTCCATGCTACAGGCACCCACAATTGCTTTGTGATCTGCTGCAGGGGCTCCAGCCACAGGGCAATATGGAGAGCCCAGGGGACTGCTCAAAGCCCTGGCCATGGCTGTGTTTGTTTTAGCAAAGCTGATGGTGAAGCATCAGAGGTTTTCCTTGCTCATCTTAGAGGACTTTCATGTCCTCCCTTTCTTTGGTAGCTAGCACCAGGGTGAGATGATCCAGCTTCCTTCAGTCACCACTGGATCTGTCATGCAACTGCTCCTTGAGCTGCATAGTACTGACCCAGAGGAGTCAGAGTGATGTGGAGGGGGGTGAGTGTGCTTACCGATCTCCTCGTATCTCATCACTGTCCCCAAGTTGGCATTTTCATCTGAGGAAAGGAAGCAAAAGAGAGGTGTTGGTGCTCAGCCTAGAAGATGGGGCTGAGAGAAAGGCTGTGGGCTGGAGTGAAAGCAGAGATGATGCTGGACCTTTCATTTACGTACCCACAAAAGTGAAGCGCTCCATGGGTGGGCGAACGCAGCAAATCCGGCTCAGGCTTTCTCCCACCTTCCCGAGGATCTTTGCTAAAAATGAAGAAGGCAAATTAATTAGAAGCTGTGTGACCAACTCATGCAAGTGCTTTGGCCACCCTGGTCCTGCAAGATACTCCTGTGCCTAAGTGCAGGAACTGCTCTCAGTGTCTCCCCAACACCTCCCCATCACCTCCAAAGAAAACACAGCCATGCCACAGCCTTAATTCCTGAGAGTGCTACATTGTGCTTTGAAGGGACAAGTTGGATAGCTAAAATCACTAAAAACATCACAGGATGTTCATTTTTATGGGATTTAAGTAATGTCCGCTCTTATCCCTAGCTAATACCTCTGTGTCCTACATCACACCAGCTCTTGGTGGATCCAGCCATACCACTTTTCCTGCCAGTTCATCCCTTGCATGCAGTCTGTGGGTACCAGGTAGCTTTTCTCTTAGCTGGTTTCACCATGTGGACGTCATTCAGCTGAAGCCCAGTGAGATTTCACAGCTACTTTAGGCTATTCTCGGCTTCCCTTGCTGTACCGGACGCTAACTCCTCCATCATGTCCTCACCCAACCCTGGGCTTGGCGACTGATGAGTGATCTGACCCAAAAATAAGATGATGAAGCACTGTTCCTAATGCTTGGCAGCCCTGGCTGGGAGGTGAGGGATGGATGTTCATCCCCCTCTTCCCTACCCTGCTGCCACCTACCTGCAGTGGGCTTGCTGGAGACGTTGTTGTTGTTCTGGTAGATGGTCTGTGAGGACTCGTTCTGAGGCTGGCCGATCACAGGAGTGATGGAGGGTGTGTTGACATTGGAGAGGATGCAGCCAGTCACTCTCTGCAACAAAGGAGAGATATAACTGGAACTGTGCCTTCACCCCAGCTACCTGCCAAAACCTTTATGACTCTGTACTGAGCCTCTACAACCCAAGCTGAAGTTATCCCCAGTGACATGTAACTCCAACCTCACTTTAGGATCCCAAGTCCCATCCAACCTCACCAGATAGAGCTAGGGCTAGCAGGACCCTGTGAATAATGACTTGTGATTAAGGCTGGGTACGGTGGGATTAACTTTTTGTGTGCACCCACGAGGCTGGCAAGGCTGCAGCCATGCTGCCTGCAGCTGGCATTGCCCCCGTCACATGGAGGTGCTCATAACTGCTGATGAACAAATGAAAATACAGTGTCTGATGAATCGATGGTGCAAAGCCAGCAGCTTACACATTACCCTGGGAGCAAACATGACTTCTTTTCCTTCACCAGTCCCTGCAGGACAAGGAAGGCATCTCCAGAGGCTCCCTGGCTTTAACACCAGAGTCCCTGGATGCACTAGACATCCTGACAGGCTCATTAATGCTGCCTCTATGCCTCCTGTCTGGGCTGCCCATGAGTTTGTATGATGCTGTCTTATCCATTTCCTGTCCTTGATTTGCTCACTATATCCAAGTGTTGGCAGCAGTCCTGCTCCCCCCTCCCTGCAGTCACCCAAGGGCAGTCACCTTCCTCCTTGGCTCTCAGGCCTGCCTGGGCTTTGGAGTGACTTTTTCTCCTGGGTTTTGTGCTATCCAGGGACTTCCGAGATGCTGGATTTTCCTGCTGAGTCACTCAGTCAGGTTCATATATCAGTTTCATCTTAGCTGGTTGCCCTGGTTGCAGCTGGGATAGAGTTAATTTTCTTCCTAGTAGCTGGTGCAGTGCTGTGTTTTGGATTTAGTCTGAGAACAATGCTGGTAACACACCGATGTTTTAGTTGTTGCTCAGTAGCACTTACCCTGATCCAAGGACTTTTCAGCCTCTCACGCTCTGCCAGTGATGAGGGGCTTGGGAAGCCGGGAGGAAGCAGAGACAGGACACCGGACCCAAACTAGCCAAAGGGGTATTCCATACCACAGCACGTCATGCCCGGTATATAAACTGGGGGGAGTTACCTGGAAGGCCCAGATCACTCCTGGGGTCAGGCTGGGTATCAGTCAGTAGGTGGTAAGGAATTGTACTGTGCATCACTTGGGGTTTTTCTGGGGTAAGCGATTCAGGGTTTATTCCTTCCTCTCCCTCCCTCTCTCTTTACTTCCTTTTATCATTATTAATTATTATGTTCTACTTTTATTTCAATTGGTAAACTGTTTTTATCTCAATCCATGGGTTTTAAAATTTCTTTTGATTCTCCTTCTCATCCCACTGGGAATGGGGAAAGAGTAAATGGGCAGCAATTAAGTACTTAATTGCTGGCCATGCTTAAACCACAACACTGGTGAGTGGGGGTGCTCGTCTACCTCAGGGTAGAGCAAGCATTCCGCACTAATGATTTGGCTTATGCCCATCCTCACCTTCACCGTGCTCCCCTCCTGGTGTGCATGGGCCTGAGATTGCTGCTGGCTCCAGCTGGAGGGCTCAATTTGCTTTTGCCATCAGTGCTAGGAGCTCAAAGTGGCTCTGACAAGGTATCTCACACCTCTTGCGGGTCAGGATTTCAGGCATGCTCCTGCACGTCACCTGTCTGCTCGCCCCAGCCATAGTTGAGTTATTGATGCCCGTATGCTGGTGCAAGGGCACCCCCACTCCTGCGCTTTCCCCACAGCCTCACCCCGGGTGCACCCACGGCACAGGGGCTGCCTCACCTTCATCAGGTCGCGGTGGTGCTCCAGCACACTGCAGGTCGTCTGCCAGGTGTCCTGGTAGCACTCCCAGGGGTCCACCCTGTGCGGAGCACAGCAAGGCAACGCGGTTGGTTGATGTCACTGCCTGGCCTCCTGGCCGTGCTGCCTTCTACCCACCAGGCCAGCCAAGCAGTGCTGTGAGCAGCCACCATCACTCGCCCACCACTGCCATGGACCATGTCCTTCCTTTAGCCCTCCAGTTCAGCTCTCCCAGATAGCTCTGGGGATCTGAATATGTGACTGGACATCTATCTCTGTATCCAACTAAACAGCTTTCATTGGCTTGGATGTAACTACATGTGTTACAACCCTGTTTTCTGAGGACAGCCCAAAGATGTTTCTGATCCCACCTCAGCCACCACATGCCACGTGGCAGTGCTGGGAAGGGGAGAGACTGTGGGCTGGTGCTACAGGTATAGAAAGGGGAGGTGTCACAGCACAAGGCTGTGGTGGGCTGGGTGACTTTGAGCCTACCCAGACACCACAGATTCAATGGGGAAGGCGGGGGGTTGCAGGATCCCCTGAAGTCAAAGGGCTCCCTTGAAGGATGGTGTAACACTTATCGGTTCTTTGATGGACTAGCAGAGGAAGACCTCCAGTTTTCAGTTAATCTTTGGCTGGGAGAGAAAGTCCCTCCTGGAGCTCTAGCAGCTGGTGGCATTTCCACTTTCCATGCAGGACTTTACCACCGCAGTGCCAGGAAAGGGGTAGGGGCTGTTGGTGCTGCTGCAGGTGTGGGCTTTGCCACTCACCTGATCCAGTCGGAGGACTGGACAGCCAGCTGGCACATGGTCAGGCGATGCCGGCTTGAAACCAGGCCCTGCAAGAGAGGGTGATGGAGGAACAGTTATGGGAAGCAAGCATAGTGCCCTGGCCAGCCTTGGCTTGCAAACCTTCCCGGGGAAGAGCATTGGGCTCATTCAGGTGAGACAGGCCAGAAGGACTTTTTCCTGCTCACAAAAATTTATTCAAGTTCCTGTTTGCTGGAAGGGAGGAGTCCCTGACTTGCTTAAGCCCTGGTTATGCACTGGTCAGTGATATTTTCTCAGCACCACCACTCTCAGCCCTGCACTGCAGTGGTGCCAGAATGGGGATGGTGGTTTCTTGATGAAATTTCTACAGCTTTCGGGAGGGGAGAAAACTCTTTACTCTCCTAATTTGGATTTTCCGCACCCTAGAAAGTGCTTTTAAAGGCCCCTGTTTGCATTGTTGCTTTGAAATCATTCAGAAAAACAAAAACTACAAAAAAACCACACACCCCCAAAAAACAACCCAACAAGATCACCACTAGCACTTCGGGAGAGAACATTTCTCTTTGCTGTCTAGTACTTTGGCTGGTTATAACGTCTTGCTGCAGTTTCTAAAGAGTGAGTGTTTTCATCATCTCTCTCTCCTTGGAGACTTTCCCATGGTCCAGAGCTACCCTGTGGTAGCTCCTTGAGGTCCATGAAAAGACAAGTGCATGCAGTGCTGCCCAGTGCTTGCCCCTGGCTTCAGAGGTACCATAGCATATAGGCAGCAGAAAGGGAGAATAGGGACAACCCACCGTCTTCCCATAGGAGTCGTGCACGGGTGAGACAATGCCACCAATGACGATGAAGCGTCCGGTCTTGTGCAGATAATCCCGAGCTCGCTCTGAAGGAGAAGGACAAGGAAAAGGGTGCAGGAGGATTCAGCTGGACACACTGAGTCCCATAATGCCCCAATGCTGCCTACTGGCTTTGGCCAATGCCCATGGAGCAGCTTGTTCTGGCTATACTGGGTGGGGAAGGCAACCAAGGGAAGGGCTGGCTTAATTTTTACTATCCGTCTCATTCAGTGCTATCCTTGGTGATGCTGAGCATAGACCTTCCTGGGGACCTTAAACCTTGCATGAAGGAGGATTTGGTGGAAGAAGGCAGGTCTTTAGCAAAAGCTAAATCATGTTCAGACTCAAAACCACCTTCAACCACCTTGCCAGGACATCGGAGGGACAGCTGAGAGCCTGCACCACTGACAAGAGCTGCTCTGCTGAGCCAGGCTCTTACAGCAGCTCTGGAGGAACTGAGCTCACAAGGTGAGACATGAAGCTGGTTCATTCACTTTCCTTTCCTTTCTGTTTTCCTCTGCCCATAAACTATATTCATCCTCTCTCTCCTCATAACTTCTCCCTCCCTCACCTGCTACAATTTGCTGACTATCAGCCAAAAGCTTTCCTAACAGCTGGAAAGCATCTCCTAACCTCAACCATCACTTTGACAAGGACCCCAAAGATATGAGCAAACTTAAAAAACCCACCAGAATAATAACAAAACCCACTGCCTTTGCCACCACTGGGGTACAAGGACACCCCAGTTGTTTTGTGAGCAGAAAACTTGCTGGCTCATATGTCAGTATCTGGCTGCAACCCCTGCAGGAGGAAATCAGTACAGACTGGGGGATGGACGGATTGAGAGCAGCCCTGCTGAGAAAGGGATACTGGTGGGTGACAAATTGAACATGAGCCAGCAGCGTGTGCTTGCCAAACACGATTGAAAGCCAATCGTGTCCTGGGGGCATCACCAGCACTGTGGCCAGCAGGTCCAGTGACGAGATAGTCCCCTTCTACTCCTCCCTCTTGAGACCCCACCTGGAGTACTGCATTCAGCTCTGGGCTCCCCAGTATAAGACAGACATAGACCTGTTAGAGCAGGACACAAAGAGGCCATGGGAATGGTCAGAGAGGTTGAGAATTGGAGAAAGGTTGAGGCAGTTGGAGTTGTTCAGCCTGGAGAAGAGAAAGCTCTGGGAGACCTTCTTGTGACCTTTCAATAAAGTTGGCTTCTAAGAAAAATGGGATTTTTTTTTATCAGGACCTGTAGTGACAGGACCAGGGGCAGCAGTTTTAAAGTAAAATAGGGTAGATCTAGGGTAGGTAGAAGAGTGGTGGTTAAGCCCTGGGCCAAAGCTCAGCACAACAGGCAGGTGAGAGCACATCTTGGTGGGTCCAGATGTGAGGAAAGGGCCTTTTCCATGGGTACCTCACTGCCTATGTTTTTTCCTGTACGTTTTCTGGTCAAATAATCCTCTCTGATTGTGAATGGTGGTGTGAATGTGGTTGTGCTGTTTAGGAAATGGCCATTCTCCCAGCAATGCACCTCTTCAGCTCCCAAACCCTCACTCTGGGGCACGCTCAGGGCAAAACTTCAGCTCTGAAATTATTTTAGAGCTCTCTTGCAACAGCTTAGGATGGATGAGGAGCCCTTGTATGTTGAGGGAGGCGAGAGGGTCTAGCAGGGCTGGGCAGTAGAGATGGTGCTGGGGAACTGCTTGGGTGAAATAATTTTATTTCCTCCAAATCTTGAAATGTCTACTATGGAATATTTTTCAGCTATTGGGCCAGTTAAAAGTCAACAAAGGAACTATAATTACTGTGGACTTCCCCCCCTTCCCAGTGTCTTGAGCAGCCCCAGGCCCCAGTGACAGCCTGTGGATTTGCCAACCTTGATAAAGCCTCTTCCTCGGACTCACCTGAAACCCTTTCCCTGGCTTCCTTCCCAGCTCTTGTGCCCTGGGCGTGCCAGCCCCAAGAGAGAGAAACTCGGGCTTGTATCATTTGATCAGTGCAGGGAGTAAAATCCAATTGCCTGAATTAGATGTACTGAAAGTTTCCCTCCCTGCCCTCAAAATCCTGAGCTTGAAGGAATTAACTCCAGCAGTTTCGTTTGAACCATATTTTTGCGTCTTTGCTGGTTATTTATCTGCTGAAAACTGTGTGGGAGCACCTGTGTCTGTCAGCAGGTTTCACTGGTGCCGTGAAGGGACCAAACCCAACCCTGTGCATGACTGATTATAGGTGCTTCAAGTGGTACCTGGAAAAACACCCTGTGGGGGAGCATACACAGAAAAACACAATATTCTTGGAATTTCTTTTTTTTTTTTTTTTTTTTCCATGCACAAAGGGGTTTGAACCAGCACCATAAATTAAAGCATCAAACTCCATGGGTGCTGAGATTCCCTTTGCAGCCCACCATGGCAGCCCGCAGTAACCACTTGCCCAGAAAGCCAAATGTGAAAAAAAATCCTCTTTCTTCACCATTCTGCATTTTAAAAAGAAGAATCAGGGTGCACCAGCAGCACTTCTCCCTTTCCAGTGCTCTGTGCTCGCCTTTATTGATGTTACTGGCTTTTCCATCTGTGCCTTCAAGGTTAATCAATCAAGAGGGAGAGAGAAAAAGCACCATTTTTTCCCTGATTCTGCTTTTTCTGGCATCTTTCACACAAATCATGTTCCAAGACCTCTTCTAGATTGAAAAAAAAAGATGTAAGTTACAGAAAACATTGAGAGACATTTACAGCAAAAAAAAATCTCCAAAAAACGTAAAGAATTGAGCTATGATGTTGGAAGAGGAATTAAAAGGAGTGAAGAATTGGTTTTGGATGAGCCTACAAGCAGAGGAGGTTCGCAGGAAAGCTACCCTGAACACCTTGGAAGCACATGCAAGAAGACAACTGGAATTCTTGGAGCCAGCTGCCACCATGCAGGGACAAAATCCAGGCCTGATCTTGGAAAAGTCAAAGTGGATCCTCCCTGATGTGTGCTGTCTCACAGGAGAGCTGTGGTTTCGAATGTGCAGAGAAGCCAATATCAACGGACCACAATTTACCTTTATATTGTAATGCAATTTTAAATGCAAATCAAAATAAAAAGGAAATTCCCTAACAAAAAAAGATGCTACTGTGTTTTAAACGAACACATCATCTCATTATCCCTGCTTTGCCCTGACTTGACTTTGCTTGTCTAAAGAAGATGAAAAACACTGATCTATTTATCTTCATGCCTTGTACGGCACCCTTATAAAGTTCCCTCTTTAGACAAGCTGAACTCCTTACACATAACTCCACAGTCTCAAGGGTGACTGATAGTATTAATTGGCCTTGAATTTTGCTGGCAAAAGCCAAGGATTTTGCCTGACTATCAATTTCTCAAGGTCTGTATTTAAACACCCCAGCACCAAGCATGGATTTTCAGGGCATGTAATCCCTGCAGGTGGCACATCATCTCGGCTCCGGCTCTCAGGAGTTCACGTCAATCTCCACCACCACTGCCTGCCTTCATAAAACATCTTTTCCTGCAGAAAACAGCTCCTCTCTTACATATGTGCGCAAAGGATTGGAAACCCAAGCAAATTCTTGGGACTGCAGGTGGAAAAAAGTATTTTCCTGTTTCTAAAGCAAGGCAAACAGCTTCTGCGGGATAGATCCTATGGGATGCTGAGGTGTCACTGGCCTCGAAACGCTCAGAGGGGTGTGCTATTGGGATGAGATGGATGCTGTTACTCAGCGCTGCCATCAAAATTGTTCATTTGATTTTTAACCTGCACAATATTATTTAGAGAAACCTGTAAAAATAATGTTGCTCTCCGGAGTATAAAAGTTGGGATCCACATTTTCAAGAGCTTGATGTCTACATCAGAAATACCAAACAGAACCTAAATATGCATTGACAAAAAAAACCCCAAAAAACCCTGACTCTTAAATCTCTGCAAGGGAAGTATTTGGACAAATGTGCAGGCTATAAAGTAGTAGTATGGTGTGGCAAACAGAGGTCTGAGCCAGGAATGGGAAGACCTGCCTTCTGATCCTGCCTTGCCTACAACTTGCAGAGCATCTCTTCACTTCCAAAACTGGTCCATTCTCATTTGGTTTTGGGGCAGAGCACATCCGTTTGCTTGCAGGGCTGCATCCACTGAGTAACTGCACCGGCTCGCTCATGGCTCTGCTGGCTTGCTTTTTCATGTAATCATAATCTAAGCCAGACCTTCACAGCCATCCACTTCAAAGCAAAAGCCTTTAAAAAGATTGTGTTTTCTTAAAGGACGTCTCAAATCCCATTTGGAGAGGAGCTGTGCTGCTAGCAGGGCTGGCACTGCGGCAGAGCCACCCTCACTGCTGGGGCAGAGAATCCGGGGAAGGCTTCAGCCAACCATGGCTTCAGCCACAAGACTGCAGCGTTAGTTTGCATCATCTAGGGGCTTCCACACTGCAACCATGATGCTGTGTTCAAATCTTCATTTACTTTTTCTACAGATAGATTGATTCTTCTTAAACTGACTTCAGTGGCTAAATGGAGAGGGCAACAAGCAGCCATAGCCAAGCCTGTCAGAATGTGTTAGCTCATCAGGCCTTGAGTCATATCCTCTGTACAAGGCAAGATAAAACACCTTTAGGTCTTGTAAGAGACCCCAGGGATGTTGGTGTTTCATTCCCCACCCCAGGCTGCAGTTGCAATGCCTCCTGCCACGGGATGTGCTCCCGGCATGTGCAGGAGGAGGTGTGGGTCGCAGCACCTTGAAACGATGGGTGATCAGCAATGTGGCTCCACGTGAGGAGCGGGTAGAAGTTGGGCAGCAAGGGCAGGGAAACAGAATGGAAGTCATGGCTGGCACAGAAAGGGCAAAGAGGGTGACTCTCCTGATGCCCTTGGGTCTCCTGCCATCCTTGGGACTTCTTCTGCCTTCAGGTCTTCTGCTGTCCTTGGGTCTTCCAACATGAAAAAAGGAGGCCAGTGCATGACATGAGGCTAAGCTGAGGAGCTCCACACCCGAGCATGGCAGTGCTTGTTCTTGTGGGTTTCTGGAAATGGGACACTAGGTTTGCTGGATCATAGCTTTGAACTGCTGTGGCTGCTCTGACAGTGTGGTGCTTCCTCCAAATCCCTAGGTCCATGTTCTCAAAAAAGACCTTTCTGTACTATTTTTTTTGTGTCTTTCGTGCAAAAGATGCTTTTTGTGCGGATCAGGTTTGTGGTCTCCCTGCAGACACAGCTAATGCCAAACACATTGCGGTAGTTTTGTATTCTTCTTATCATCTGTATTCCTTACACTCAACAGTCTATGCAGCTCCTGACCTTCCTCCCTCCCCCACCCCACCTCTTACCCCCTGGCTTGTGCAAAGATTTTTGCCTGGGAAAGAGTAGATTTCGGTTAAAAAAGCCATCAGTCTCAGGAATCTCAGTGTGCTTGTTTATTGGTTTGTTGCATTGCTGACCAATTTGTTGTCGTTGAGCTCAGCCTTCTGTCCCACCCATTTCCTGGACCATTTCTTGCCTGTGATGTCCAGAGACCACACTGCACCTCAGAAAACACCCTCTGGTATTTTCATTTTCTATGAGCACTTTATAGCCTGCAACACCAATGCAAGGATGTTGGGTTAGAAGAGAAAAGGTTGTTTCTTTTCCGGTGTAAGTTGTCCTTAATGCTCCAGACAGCCAGCGTGGCTTTTAAACATTGTTGACATAAATAAACTACCAGTGATGGACCTAGCCAAGACGTGCATCAGCCCACTGGCAGTGTGCTTGTGTAGTTGAGACTCTTCAGCTACAGCTCCCAGCTCCATGCCTCCCAGCACAGCCCCTCTGAGGCAGCTGGTGGTTGACCTTAACCTTGCTATGTTGGGGAGCGGACAGGGGTGACACTCAGACTTTTCCCAAGCACTGGTGACACATCCCTGCTGCTCCATCTCCCCTGCAACTGCATTTCAAATATTTTTGGCACCACCACTTTCCTGCAAGATAACATCGGGTGAAAACAGTCAGAGGGTACAGTCCAGGGCTACGAAAATGGTAAGTGGTGATTTTCTCCAGACTGAATGAAAAAATATCATCCTGCTTCCCAAATAGGAAATAAGTGCTTATTTAAAAGATGTTTCCCTTTGGCGTTTCTCAGCTAGTGTATATAATCACAATGTTTCGGCTGCTCTGGCACTGCTCCATCACCTAAATTGATGTTAATGAAATCAAATATGCCTCATGTTCAATTTTTCAAGGTGTAATTTTAAATTGTGTTTGCTTTGCTTTTCTACCTGGTTCAGCTACACCGCTGAGAGTTCCTTCTTCTTTCCACTTACATTTTTATTTTACAGAGGAATGCCACCAGCCAGCTCTGAGTTATGCCCTTCTCCCTAAGGGGGAGCCTGCAGCCCTCTCATGCTCTGCATCATCTCTCTAAAAACACACAAAAAGTAGCAGTGAGGCAAGGAAGTTTTGCAGTCTAAATCGCTCTTTGAGAGCCAAGGCAGAGGAGGGTGCACAGCCATGAGTGATGGAGAAGGCAAAACCATTTTCCTGATGTCTCATTTTCATTTTGAGCAATTTGGCTTCCAGCATCCTTGGATGGGAGGTGGGATGCGGCCACATGTGCCAAGGGCAAGGCAAGCGCTTTCCCACTGTCTAAAATACCTTCTCCTGCAGGGGAGAGTGACCCAGATATGCCAGCACACTTTGTTTTATTCTCGAGCTAGCAGCACTTGCAGGACCTAAATGTTGCTTCCTACCCTGAGCCCAACTCGGGCAAGGAGCCAGCAGTTACTCTCAGCCTAATTAAGTGGTGTGTGTGTATATATATATATAAAAAAATCCCAAATCATATATATATATATATATAACTCTGAATGCCAAATCAAGAACATATTAATCAGAGATGTACTCATCTCATAGCCAAGCTCTCCCTACCCCAGGGCTAATTTTTCTGCCCCAACCAGTGTCTTTATTCACACCTCACCTACAGCTGCACCTCAGTCGGAGTTGGGGAAAATGTTGGCACTCCATTCTCTGGACTTCTTGGAGGGACAAGACAACATTTCTACCAGAAGAACAGGCCCTGACCACTCTTCAGGGAAGTTTTTTCTTCTGGGAAGAATCTGGAGGAGGGGAAGAGAGTTGTTCTTCATCACAGGGCTGACCCTTCTCAAGGGAAGCCTGGGGAGATACCAGTGTGTCCAGCTGACCCAAACAGCATGTCCTGCCTCAAGCTCAGTGCCTCATAGATGATGTCAGTCAGATTCCCAGGAGACTTTTGGTTGGTAGAAAAATCCCATTAAGCCCCTAATACTTAATGATTTTCATCTCCGAGCTAATTGATCTGTTACGCATTTCCTCACCACCACCCTGTCAGTCCATAGCTGCACTCAGGCACTGTAGAAGTAACAAATTTGGAAGGGACTTCCATGCTAAATGGCTCCAGTCATTGCTGCACATTTCTTTTAATAGCCTTTCATAAGCTGAAAAAAGCACTGGCCACCAAATATCTCAAAACTCCTCATGGAAGCAGATGCTAGGAAAGGCCCCAGAGAATTGACACTGCAGCATCTGACCCTCCAACCTCTCAGCCCACCCAGGCTCCCCACCAGCATCCAACTCCAAGAGCCACCTGAGTGATGACTAACAGGACTCACGCTATCACTATCTGTTGACCACTCATGGCTTCATGGCAGAAAAAGGGAGATAAAATGTTTAAAATAAACAAACCCCCCCAAAAAAAAACACCCCCAAACAACCCCAAACCACAAAAAAGGTTGAAGACTGAGTCACAGTGAGCTGACTTAAAAATAGCAAAGCATTCACTAGAGACCAAACAAAAAGGGGGCTGGGCAGAGGCCCTGGCTGGTTGCAGGTGATCTGGGTTTCCAGATGAAGCTTACTTTACATCATTGAAGTTGAAATTTAAATTGAAAGCATCTTATTTTTCCCTCTTTTTTCACAACTGGAGTACTGCAAGGGGTGGTGCATGTAAGAAGGCACACAGGAGCCCAGAAAGAAATTCTCCAGGCCCCAGAGCTTGAGAAGCATCTGAGGAAGAGTCTGGCAAAGTAATCCAAGCCAAAGTGCATTTCGCCACTGCAGAATCCCCCCCTGCTCTGGTGCAGTAGGTGAGAGCAGGCTATACCTATCAGGTGAGCAACATGAGGACAATTACAGGCAGCTGCTTATTGAGTTGAAGCTGTCCCCAGCTCTCCCAGGTAGGGACTGAATCTACTTTCTGTCAGGCAGGTGATAAGCGCAGTGCTGTCACTCTCACCACTTTTAAGGAAAAGTGATACAATTTATCGCCCAGGGATTTCCATCCTGGCATCACAAGGAGGGGAGGAACATGCTCAGCCCCTCACTGGGTCTCACCTGAAGGATGGGCATCTAAGTTCTGCCAAGGTGGACCACCTTCCACCTGGTAGTTGACACCCAGATCTGCTGCCTGGGCATCCTAGAGGTGTTCAGCTGGTGAGGTAAAGGGAAGCATCCTCGTAAAAACAACTCTTAGCAGATAAAAATGGATGAAGAAGACCTCATTTGAAGAAGGATATTTTTTGAGCTCCCTGCTACAAGACAGCATGGAAGCACCTTGCTTAGAAGCCCTCAGAGAGGGATTAAGCATCTCCAGGTAAGAGAAGTGTCTGTGTGCATGGTATTGAAGGGAACTGTTCTGTGGCTGGTGCATTAGCTGCCACTCCATAAGTCAGCAAGGAGTACAGTATACACACTGTAGCATGGTGGAGTGGAATAAGTTTTCCCCTTCCAGTGTAGTACTTTCCTTAGATTTTTAGAGAGAAATGTGCCAAAAGGTGCATTTGCCAGCACTAGGTGTAAATGCCCCTCTGAGCACTCGGGTTTATTTAACTACAAACTAGAGGAATAAGCGTCATTGCAGATAGACTGGGCAGAAAGCAGTTGCAGTGATTTCAGCTGAAATTCATCTCTCCTATAGGGTTTTCAAGGCTAACAGCTCTCCAGCTGGTGTAAAGTGATGTAAACGTGCCACCCACAGTAAAGCAACATCAATTTGCGACGCAAATCTGGCCTGGAGCTGGTATTCTGTGGCTGTATCTCAGCTTTGATAAGAATCTAAATATCAGGAGCAAAAATAAACTGTTTAGCAAGCAGAGGGGAGGGTGTTCCAAATAGTCCTGACTGCTCTGTTTGGAAATGATTTTTATTGCCCAGGGCCCATGGATAGAGTCAAACAGGACAAGGGTAGCAGCAAAAGGCCCCTGGTGAATATTTTCATTATCCTGCCTGATTTTGTATTTCCCTTTCACCAGGATGTGGGTGGCACATCTGAAGTAGGACAGGGACCTCAGTGTTCTTCCCTGGAGAGGTCCTATCTCAGCCAGCCACCACCTGGGAAATCAGTGTCACCCAGTGCCTTTTTTTTTTTTTTTATGGAAGGAAAAAATAAAATAAAAATAATAATAAAAAAGCTTTCCACGCTTGTTTTCCACTGCCTTAATTTCCCCGTGCAAGCGCTCTGTTTGTTTTCATTTCCAAGCCATTGTAGCACATCAAAGGCAGTGCTTTGTATACCCTGGCGCATGTCGTGCTGCTCCTTCAGGCTGATGCATGGCAGGATCATAACCTTACCAGGAGCGGCAGATTTACAGTCCCTGATTCCCAACAGAATAGAGATGGGGAGCATTTGCCTTGTGGCTCTTTGCTGGTCTTGGGTTGCCTCTACATGGGGCTGATCCCTGTGCTGTGAGTTTGACCCATGGTTTGTCTTCACTGGCAAAGCACCCAAAGGTGCTGATCCTGGCAGGGATCTGCACTGGCTGAACCAGGACTGTGCAGGCAGAAAACATCCCATCTATGGAAATGCAGGAAGGCCAGGGGGATGTTGGTGATTGCATGGAGTGGTGAAGGCAGCCAAGGTAGGACTTCAGCCTCGTGGTGGTCATGTTCCCGTTCCTGCTGCTGTGTCTCTCCTGGCTGTGTGGCTCAGCAAACCCCTCTCCTTCATAGATCTATTCCCGAGACCCCATTTCCCCAGAAGAAGAATCAACAATGCCTTTGCACAGAGCAAAATCACCAGAAGCAAAGCTATGCCTTTCGGCATCCCCAACCCAGCTTGTGAGATTTCTCTGGGAAAACTGGATTTTCTTACTTCTCTTGCCAATAAGCCCTAGCAAAATGTGATTTCCTCAGGGATGGCTTAAGCTCAATTACGGGCTGTTGGATTTTCAATGAAAGTAGAAACCTTTGTGGAGCCGTCGCTGAGCAAGTCCTTCCTTGTCTGGCTCAGAGACGGGTTCTCCACCCATCCCGTGGGCAGTTCCTCTGCATTTGCCTCCTACTTCAGCTCCAAAACAGACTTATCCCAGTTCTCCTCCTGTGGGGCAAGCCCTATAGTGGCTCTTGAATATATGTATTCCTAAAGACTCCAGATTTTTCTGTTCCCAAAATGTGGATTTATCAGTTTTTTGCTGGTGTGATCAAGCTACATCCAGCAGCTCAGGCTTATTGAAGGAAATCAGTTGACGGAAAGGGAGAGGAAAAAAAGAAAAAAGTGCTCCTGACCTAGGTTTATCTTCTCCAGTCATGACTGCACACTATCCACACGTGCAAGCAAAGCTGCTCTGTGAGGGACTACAGTTATGCCCTGGCCCTGGTTTGTTTTCAGGGCTGTGATGGGCACTACTGACTTTGCCTGGCTTTATCCATGCCAGGCACTCTGAAAATCTATCCGTGCTTGGCTGGGCACTTATGGCACCACAGGAAAGCTTGAATTCATGGGTTATAAAAGCCAGAGAAGGCATGCTCATCTCAAAATCCAGAGCAGCTTTGGCGTTCTCGCCATCTTAGGCTGATTTTTCTGTCTTAGAAAAAGACAGGAAAATTTTTCTGTCAGGTCTTTCTGTAGCTGCTTTTGGCTCCCTGGTCCCAGGTGGAGGTTAGGGTTAAGGTTAGGCTTAGGGTTAAGGTTCAGGTTACTTTTGCTGCACATTCAACACAGATGGACTGCTTCTGCTTTCCCCTTGTCCTCCTGGCCACAAGTGGTGGGACGTGGCCTTGACCTTAGCTCCAGTGCATGCCTGTGCCTTTTGCCTCAGCTTGGAGACCTCTTGTAGACCCCCTGCCTTGCTGACAGAAGGCATTTTGAAGGCCAGAACATGCAAGCATGAGGATGTCTATTTTGGAGCAGCCGCTGCTCAGATGCATGAGGATCAGCCTAATTGCAAGCTGCTTCTACCTGTGTTCCCCATCACTACAGTACCTGACACAAACCTGCAGCAGCCTGATAGGGAAAGCTGAGATGTAAGTCCCCCTCATTGCACCAGCTGGGACAGAAAAAGTCACTTGCCCAAGGTCACATGAGAGACATGGGCTGCTACTGCTGGTGTTTAACATTGAGGTAATTGATACCCTCAGCATTGCACAGCCGCTATGAAAAAGTATCAGAGCAGATGATGCAGGATGTGCGAGCATCTTAGTAAGTGAAAACAGTTTTTAAATAGAAGTGGGCCCCTGTTTCTTGAATGAGGTTGTAGGACTGGATTTCTCACGGCAGGATTTGTTTATAGTCAGTGGAAGTAAGAAAAGGTATGTGGCACATTTTGGGAGGTGGCATTGTCACAGAGACAATGTCTCACAGACTGTAATAAATACTGCTAAATATTTAAGAGCTTATAAATATTTTAAAAGAATCCCTGAGCAGTTATTGATGCAGTTTAATCTGATGCTTGGGAAAACTCCTCTCTTCGGGTCACGAACAAGAGGTGAGATGCTTGAGATGTAAGAAGCTGGTGATAAAGACCATGTATGTATCGGGTGGAGTGATGGGAATGTGACATTAACTGATATGTAATAGCATCCAAAAGAGCCATGGGTGTTGCAGTCCTGCTGGTGATGCTCTGCCCTCACGGCGTAGCACCCAAGAATCTGCAGCTTCAGCACATTTTGGTCAAGTGCTGGGAGTGGAGGTGTGTCGGTGACTCACCAGCCAAGGCACAAGGCTGGGCTGACAGGTTCCGCTGTCTGCCACCACTTGGAGCCAGGAGCGCTTGGCTGGGCCCTACCAGACCCTTTGCACCTGTGAAAGATTTTGGCTGTTTGCTGTGATTTCAGCAGCTTGGGTGTCAGTGGAAGCTCCTCTGTGTGTTGCAGTGCCTGTCCAGCATCAGCTTAAGCTGCTGAGAGGTGAGCATGGGTGCTACAACTCCCCATGTTCAATGAATCAACCAGGGTGTTACAAGTAATGTCTGTTCTGGCTCTGCCCCAGGTCTGATCCTTCCACTGCCACTCTGCCTGTGCTGCCTGAGCTCCCTGAGCCATGCCAAAGCTATGCAGAACATAGCTGGAGCTCAATCAGGCCCTTCCTGTCTGTCATGTCCTCCCAGAATCCCATTACCCACCTCTCACTCCATCGATCGCTCCAGCTAATTACACATTCAGATTTCAGGCTGGAGACAAAATGGAAACATGAGGCAGCCTTGCAGAGCCTTTGACTTCTTACTCATGTTGCAGATGGCAGAGGAAAAGCCTCTCTCAAGCTCCTGATGAGCTTTTGCTAGATGGGGGAGAGGGAAGAATTTGCTTCTGGACATTTGCAGATATATTGGCATTCAAGCAAAAGAGGAAAGAGGGAGTAAGGGTGAGCTGTCATTCTGCTCATGCATTTCTCCCAGCAATGTCTCAGGCAGTGATATTCTCATTTAACTGCTCTGCTGTTCAGTCATCTCAACAAAATAAGAAAAATAAATTCTGGAAATTCAGGATATTAAAACCACACACCATTAAAAAAAAGTCTCAGATCCTGCCTCTTCCTCCCTCTTTACCTTTTTACTTACAAAACTGCATCCCTTCATCTCACAACCCTCTTTACGTGATGCAGCAGACCTCAGTGCTGTTCCTCTAGAAGGGCTGTGTTGAATAATCAAAAAGCAGCTTGGTGGGATTTTTAATTGCTCAAATTTTCTTAAGAAGCCATGCAACAGAGAGTTTTAGTTTTGATGGCAGAGTCCTCTTTCGTTGTCTTCCATCAGATATGCTTCTTGCCCAGCTCTTGGTTGGGATATAAATTCTCTTCAATAACATGCACACAGGATATAGGGAAAATTTAATTCTAATTAGACAAAAAAGGTGGGGAAGGAAAAAACAGTGGAGATTTGCTGACTTTCAGGAGTCACTCTATATACAAGCTATGTTTTTCTGTTCTTGTCCAGGTCCCTGCACTGTTTGAAATGAAGTGGGTGCGAAACACTATGGCTAAGCAAGTTTAAAACACCTAAGGTACCAAGACTCCCTATGAGAAGGTCACATCTGAATGACATTTCTGATGAGCACAGGTATAAAGAGGGACAGAGATGTGAAAGAAAGGGTTGATTTTGATAGGTGACCCAAGCCCTGGAAGTGAATCTGTGTCAAGCTACTCTTAGAACTGGGCAGAAATAAAATTGTTTTGTGAACAAGACTTTTTTCCGAAACCAGAAGTTTGCATATGAAATGCTGGGTTGTAAGGAATTTCAGAACTTTAAAAAGGCAAGAAAGAATGTCTAACCTGCCAAAATGGGCAAAGTGGGCATTTACAGAGAGCCTTTTTCTTCTACAGTTTAAGAAAAATGAATAAAAAGACAACAGGAAAAAAAAATCAATATCAAACACTGCAGGGGAGGCAGGTGAAGCATCTCTCCCATGCTCAGTATTGCTCTGAGTGTCAGTGGGAAATTAAAGTGAATTGATTTGAGTTTGGGTGCATATCAGCCATGCCAGCCAAGGTAAGCAGCTGAGCTCCCCAGCACCAACCACTGGTGGGGTTTTCATGCAGCTTTACACAGGACTTTGTTCTAAATCTTACTTTTCTCCAATTACTAAAACTTTTTGCGTGGGATCTGCTTTTCCTTCTCTGTACCTATTTGGGATATAAATGGAGTCTTATTCCAGACTAAAGGTGACCAATGTTCATGTCAAGTTTTAGAAACAGCCTCTGCCCTCTTTTCTCCTCCTGCCTTTCCTCCCCACCACATTAGCATCCTGTTTCTCACAGTCACATAAAGCTAGAAAATGCAACTCAAATTTGTGACTCAGAACATAAGTATATCTCAAAGCACATCTGATACCACAAATAACTCAGAGTGTTTTCAGGGCTATGTGGGCATTTGTCTCAACCCTTTGGTATGGATGGTTGTACAGCACCATATCTCACCTACTTTTTTATTATATATTATATATCTTATGTTAAGTATTAGTTTATATGTATGATATTAATTTTATATACAGAGACATGAATCAGCCTCATCTGGTGAGTCCTAGTTACCCAGTCTTGTAACTGGCAGAGGACAGAGGGAGCCCTGTTGCTGTATATTAAGCTCTGCACAGATGTAAGGGTCAGTGGTGAGTTGCAGTTGCAGGTCTGGTGTTGTAAGAAGAATAACAGATTTCTGGAAACCCAAGGATAATGATGATCTGGAGTCTTAAATTCACATGATTGGTGGAAAAAATAACTCAGTGGAAACCTTTCCCTCATTAGAAGAGAATTCCAAATAATTAACCCATCTCCTACTCAGGCAAAAATCCTATTGTAGAAGGTTGGCTTTTGGCCTGAATAAAAAATTGTAAGAATCATACTGAGAAAAATTATGGTTGGCATACAGTGATATATCTACAGTGGTATGCCAGTGCAAATCTTATACTTCCTTTTGGCTTAATTAGTGCTATGTGTTAAATAGATAAATTGTATTTCTCTATGCTACACAAAAAATAAAAAATCCTCCTATCAGGATCACAAAGCCCACATATTTGTCCAAAAAATAAAGACAATATTTTTGCAGAAATTCAGCTCTTTGAAATGCAACATTTACAGGATGTGTAGTGTTTTGGTTGGACTCATAGCACAGAGCTAAACAAGTAACACAGATTTTGGTTGAGATTCTCATGGATTCTCCTGATTATTCCTTTAGACTTGGGGGGAAGCGTTCCTCAAACAAAACCGAACAGGAATTTAGAAACTAAATTCTGTGTCTTTTACTTGTGAAAGACTCGTTTTTCCCTATCAGGTATTTCAAGACCTATATTCCAGCATGTCTACAGGACATGCATACAAAATTTCTACATCAAGCCATTCTCTATGAGCTAAAACATATCTTTCGGAAAGATACCCAAGTCTTGATTTACGACCTTCAGGTGACAGAGGATCCATCAGGTACCCAAGTACTTTGTCCTCCTACTTGATTATCTTCACTCAAAACCACACACTGTATATGTAGTTTGATGTTGTGCAGTATCTAGACTGCTCCTGGCATCTCACTAGTCCTTACTCCACTGAATTAAGGAGGCCCTTTCTATCACATATGACATATCTGTCCCCAAAGCAGATACTTAAAGTACATGATCAAGTTGCTCTTTAACACCTTTAAGGATAGATTTAGACTGAGTCTTAGATTTTTGTCACAAAGCCTGGTTTCCGGAGCTAATGTAATTCTTGTTACTGCTCTTCTAAAAAGGATTTTGCTGATGCTGTACATGAAGATAATACAACCTTTCTTCTTTTGCTTGATATTTCCCTGCTTATATCTACAAGGATTGTATTTGCTGTTTTATTTACAGCATCACACAGAGTTTGTATTCAGGAAGCTATGTACAATCACTCTTCAGTCCTTGACACAGTCACTGTTTGGCAGAAGACATTTGTCTGTTGTTTATGTTTGACAAGCGTTCTTCCTTGCTGGACCATATGACTTTGCATTTGACTTCGCTGTTGAACAAGTCCTTTTTATTAAACAACCTGAATCAATCAGCACAACTGACTCATTACCATCATTAATTGCTATTCTACATGCTTTGGGGTCATTGGCAGGGATTATATATTTTCTTCCAGGTCATTGACAAAGATACTGAATAGTACTGAGAAAAAAAAAAATAAACCTCTTTGCGAGTCACCTAAAAACACCCACTACCTATCAATATCTCACTGATCCTTATTTTCTAAAATATATCTTGATACTGGGTTTTAGCCCACTGAATATGGGCCACATTGATATTTTTAGTATTACTTTTCTTAATCAAAATATTATCTAGGACTAAGTAATGTGAATTATAGAAACTGTTCTATCAATAGTGGCTTCTATCAGCCAAGTCCCTGTAACTTCATTTAATTATTATTTTATCTTTAAATAGTCCCTCTTCTTCCTTGTTTGCAGCTTTTTAGCTTCTGGGATAGGATTTTTCGATGTTTCTGGTGTATTGGTGCTCAGGACTACATTTTGCTGGCACTTATGAAGTGGAATAACAATGTGATCATTTGCATCCAAAAAACCATCATTTTTCTAGCCTCCTCCCCAACTCATTATGTTCTACAAAAACAATGTCTGACACAGAACTACCCCAAGCTGATTTAATTTATTTCTGTGCTTTGAAATTTATGTATAGCTTTTAGAACCCCCAGGGATGCTTTTCCAGCTGTAGCACGAGACCTTCAGCATCTGCTCCCCAGCCTCAAGTCTCTTATCAGACATCAAGGGTGGTTCCTCTCTCTGCACTCCAAGAAGGGATATTAGAGTAGCTGATCTTTCTACTCCCATTTTTTTCAGTGGTCTGCAACAGACACTTTACCCTCACAGAACTCCTTCCCATGCTAGGTAAGTCACTGTTTGCATAGGGATCTCCAGGCATCTCAAGATGTACCTGAACTGTCAGTATTTATGGCATGTCGGACTGCCTTTAACAGAGACTGCCCTTCCTCCCTCTCCCTCTCCATCCTTCTCTCATTCCCTTCCTCCCTCCCTCTTGTCTTGCCGGAACAGGCTGTAGCAGTGACTGTAGCATCCCCATCATTTGGATCATCTCACAGATGCCCAGTAATATCGATCGTCTCACATGAGCATTTCAGATTCCTTTGACCTATTATCAATCCAAAGGGTGGGCATTCCATTATTTCAATTAACTGCCTGTATTTTTGTTTACTTCTGTCATACCTGTCTTTAGCTGCTTGGCCCAGTTCCTCCCTCCCTCGCCGATCACAGAGGATATAAAAGTGCTGCAGCGACCACAGACTCGTAGACCAAATGGGCAACTGGCAGGTTACAAATATCACCAGGAGCCCCTGCCAAGACCGACCCCGGGGGGTTGTGGGGGCGGGAGCGTGACAAGGTGAGTGCAGGCGGGGAGAACCCGCTATCTTAAGAGAAGCATAACCCGAGGCTGAATGCCAGCCCTTCTGCTGATGGCTTATCGGTGTGGTCGGGGCCGAGGCCCGGGCCGGCCTCCGCCCGCGGCGCCTTCAGCACCACCTCCCGCGGACAGCGCCCGGCTGGGTCTGCCCCGCCGTTTTTCCTCGGCCTCCCCCAGCCTGGCCCCCCACCGTGGTCCCCCGGGAACGTGGCTGCACCATCCAAAATGCACCTCAAACACTGACCCCCACCGGGGGTGCAGCCCCGACCCTCCCCCTCCTCCCCGCACCGCTGCCGGGGTCCCGGCGGGACTAACCGAACATCTGGATGTGGCCCTTGGTGATGGGGTTGAAGCTGCCGCAGGCCAGCAGGATAACGTGGGTCTTGGTGGTCTCCGTCATGGTGCCGGCGCGGCCCTGCCCGGCCCTCCCCGGCCCTGCCCAGCCGCTTTTTGTGTCTCGGTGCGGCTGCAGCGGCGGCGGGAGGGAGGGAAGGGCGGAGGGAGAGAGGGAGGGAAGCAGGGAGCTGGGCGGCGCCGCGGCTGCGGGAGCGGGAGTGGGGCCACCCCCCGCCAGGCACAGCCCGCGGCACGCACGGCTCCCCTGCACGGGCAGATGGCGGGGCACCTTGTACACGCAGCCCGGCAAGCACACGCAGATGTGGCGAACGCACACACACGCGGGCTGGAGGTGCACCCCCCGCCCAGGGGCTGAAAGCTGCGGCCACACAGCTGGGTACGTACACGCCTGTATGTATGTATACACATGTGCACTCGAACACACACCACATGCACACGGACACAAATACGTGCATGCACAGTTGCAGAGACATGTGCCCACTCACACACATATGCATACATAATGCATCTACATATGGGCACACATCCGCAACCCTTGTATATGCACACACACACAGAGATACAGTTCTGGTATCCTCAACATAAAAAGGACATGGAACTGTTGGAACAAGTCCAGAGGAGGGCCACGAGGATGATGAGGGGACTGGAGAACCTCCTGTATGAAGACAGGCTGAGAAAGTTGGGGCTGTTCAGCCTAGAGAAGAGAAGGCTGTGTGGAGACCTCATAGAAGCCTTCCAGTATCTGAAGGGGGGCTATAAGGTTGCTGGGGATGGACTCTTCATTAGGGACTGTAGTGATAGGACAAGGGGTAACGGGTTAAAACTTAAAAAGGGGAAGTTTAGATTGGATATAAGGAAGAAGTTCTTTACTGTTAGGGTGGTGAGGCACTGGAATGGGTTGCCTAGGGAAGTTGTGGATGCTCCATCCCTGGCAGTGTTCAAGGCCATGTTGGACAGAGCCTTGGGTGGCATGGTTTAGTGTGAGATGTCCCTACCCATGGCAGGGGGGTTGGAACTAGATGATCTCAAGGTCCTTTCCAACCCTAATTATTCTACGATTTTATGAAATACGGCTGAAGTATGAAGTTGAATTCCAAAGAGAATAAAAATCCCTATCTTGCCCAAATAAAACATTTTAATGTT
This sequence comes from Coracopsis vasa, assembly GCA_026283785.1. Taxonomy (NCBI): domain Eukaryota; kingdom Metazoa; phylum Chordata; class Aves; order Psittaciformes; family Psittacidae; genus Coracopsis; species Coracopsis vasa. The sequence goes on from JANHGB010041719.1 coordinate 26,061, forward strand.
ATGCTTCTCTTGTATGTAACCTAATAAGTTCAAATTATTAAAATACTTGATTTTAGAGGCAAATGCTTGTTCCCAGGATATAACACATACTTCCTCCCAATTTAGTGAGTGATTACTTCTTTAACAAGATGCAATTTGTGCTCCTGAATTCTGCCTTCCCTCCAAAAAATTTGGTACAATTTGGAGCTTTTATGTTTGGGCACAGAAACTATTTTGATCAGACTGGAATCCGGTGTGTGACAGCCCATCCCCGTCTGCAGGCTCTGAGTTTTCTTGCTTAAAAGAACCTCTGGGTCTTGCCTGGTGCTGGGACATCCCCAATACATTCAGCAACTCCAGCCCAGACTCTGACCATTCATTTTAGGGAATTTTTCTATTTACACACCAAAATAACTGAGGTTGGAGCTGGCCTCTTTTCCCTATCAGCAGGAAATGGTGCAGGAGCACTGCAGGAGGACCTCCCTCCTGTGCCACCAAGGTAGATGTTTTTATTATGTGCCTCTGGCTACCTTCCTAGAACCTGTTTTGCTTTTTTTTTCAGCGTGTTAGGCAATTACCTAGAGGAACCTCATGAGGAGCACTCCCTGCTCCCAGGTCCCACACAAGGGGTGTAAATGTGAACCTGTCACCTGATGCCTTCCCATAGGTTCTGTTGCCTTCCCATAGGCAGCATGCCAGAGCGGGAGCCTGCAGACACCGTCCCCAGGCTGTGGCACCACTTGTAGGTCTCCAGCTGACCCCAGATTTTACCTCTCCTAGTCACAGGGCTCACTTCAGCTAACTCCATATAATTGAGCCAGCCCTCTCAAAATTATATATATTGATTAATGAGTGAATTAAACCACTAAATTCTGGCTCCCTGACCCTTCCAAGGTACAGCCACTGAACTGTTAAGCTTTTAATCATATTCTGCTCAGTTGCACAAGGAGCTCCTGCTGGTGTTTGCCAGGCTTGGGTGGCATATTTTGATTACTATAGCGGGATGCAGTTACTTGCTTGTTTCTGACTAAGACATTTTATGAATCTTCCCTGCTGCTCATAAACATAGTGGTGTTTAATTATTGAGACATTTCATAAAAATGTTTTTGAGAGGAAGACAAATTTTATGTTCTGACTAAATAATTAAACATTATGCAAACGTTCACAACCCCAGCATTCTGGTTAGGCAAAACAATACTTGGATGATGGCCTTGTTTGCACACTGCTTTAGTATTGTTGGGCTGTAATTAGCAGCAGATACGGTATTATTGAGATTTAAAAACATAAACAGGTTCTGACCAAACAGGACCAGCACAAGGGTAAGGCTGAGGGACAGCCTGCAGCCGCATCCCCCAAGGATCACCTACCATACCAGCTGTGCTCCCTGGGGAGCAAAGGCAGCTCTGGGCTCACCATCTTGCAACTGGCAACCTTACCTAAATGCAGAGGGAAGAGGAAGGGCTGTCAGCTGTGACACAGCCTGCAGCGCGGGAGAGATGGGGAGGAAAGCCATTGCTTTCCACACAAGCCCACTTCACCAGTGCCCAGTGTGGTGCTCTCTGCCTTCTCCTTGTGGCTTTCCCCCTTCAGCTCTGGCAGTCAGGGACAAAACCCAGCACTTGATGGTTTTAGGGTTTAATTGTCAAAAACCAGGAGTCATCCTGAGACCTGACTTTGGACACATCAGGATACATGTGCTGTAACTCTGTAACCTAGGGTTTCGGTGTAATCCCCTTAAAAAACAAAGGACTGTGTGTGTGTAAGCCTCGCAATTTGTTACAGCTCCATTCCTCTCAGGATAGGAATAACAGTAATGGTATGCATGAGATGCAATACGCCAGTGATACAGCTATTACAGTTATCAAACTCATCATCAGTGACATGTTACAAACTCCAGAAAGAGTTATTAATTACTCAATGTGCTCCAGCTACCAGCAGCTGTTAAAGTCTCTGATAGGTGTTTGCTCCTGACCCCTGTCGCATTCATTCCCATTACCTGCATGTTTAGTGGGTGGAATTAGCATTGACCCAAGCAGTTGCACAGCACATGGGATCACAGTAGGAGCTGTCATTCTGAAAAGTACTTTTGGGGAGTAGAATATGTCAATATATTGCTCTTAAAATGCTGGTTTCCTTTTGTTTGCTGGGAGAATAATCTGCATGCAATTTAGAGGAGGCTGAACACCTAGTTTGCATGTAGAGATGGGAATCTGAAGCTTCTTTGGAATCTGTGAAGAAAGGAATACATCACTTCATTTAAAAATGTATGCCTTCAGTGTCCTTCCTAGAGGATGGAGCTATCTGATAGTCCCAAAGGTCTTACGTTATCACTATCATTTTTGTCGCCTGTTGGAGCTGCAGCAGTGTCTAGCTTGTTGCTACTTACATGTTAATCCAGATATACAGGTAGGGCTGCTGTCTGACTAAGGTTCATTTCTCTTTCTCCTAAAACCTTGTTCTAAAAAGTCCTAAGACGTGGCAAATTGCACTCGTTATTTCTAGATGCCATGAATAATGCTCCTGTCCTATCTATGTTTTCCTTGCCATCTACCATCCTCCCACTGCTGCTTGGATAACTGAAAGTTTGCTTTGTGGGGAGAAGATGGGATTCTAAATTGGCAGAAAGATAACACTCAGATGAAAGAAACATCACCAAAGACTTTAAGGCCAAACAGAATGACTTAATACAGCCTGGATCCCTGCTGCGACAGGGCAAAGCATGAGATCTTTTCATTACAGCAGAGCAACAGCTCTGCTAGTGTAAATGGAGAGTGGCTTTGATAATTATTCTCAGTGCTGCAGAGTTCTCACGCTCACAGGGATTGTCTTGACACCTTCTGTGCCTTGGAGGGATAGGAATTAAGGTTAATGATACATACTATAGGTAAGTTGAACAAGGGGATCAAAAGATATAATTCTCTTATTCCTTCTCTCTCCTCCCCTGCCCCAAATCAGCTGTTGACAGAGCGACTTTGGCATATAGCCTGCGTTCAAACACCACTCCCATCCCTGGATTTGAGCTGCTCTTCCACGGCCCTGCTGTGGTGTGGAGTGACATGCACAGTGAATATGCTGTTCAGGGAGAAGCTTAGTCTAGGCAGGTTGATGGGGAGATCAAAAACCCCATAGTAATCATTAGGGATGAACCTAGGATTTGAGCATTTTACCCATATTGGATGTGATGGGGTTGGACAGGATAAGAAGGATGCATATTGCAGGTTCCTGCTTTGTCAAGAAGCTCATTAATCTGTGTCTTTTTCTTTCCTTAATTCCAGTGTAAATGAGTTTAACAATTTCTGTCTATTCCTTACAATATTGATACAGAATTATGAAAGCAAATCAGCTGAGGAAGACAGGATCATGGCACATATCAGAGCAGAAGGTGCAGTAAAGAAGGTATGAGAGCCAGGGCTATGCCTCTTTACTGCCTGCGGTGATGCTGACTTGAGTGCTGGTAGGCCACAGATGGTGACTGCAGTTAGTGCAAGCTCTCACCCAAGCATTGTCTCTAGCATCAGGTACCACGTAAATAGTTTTGGCTTGGAATTAGGTTACCAGGAATGAATTCAGAAGGCCATACAGCTAGTGTAATGCATGGAGAGGCAGCCTGCTCCTTCCCTGTAAACAACCCCATTATTAACTTGTTGCTACCAACCCCTTGTCCATCTTTTGCTGGAGAAGGTGCTTTCATCATCCCCTGCTCCGTGCTGTCTCTGGTGGTAGAAAATATGCACAAAATTCATTCTTCACCTAGTGCTCCCCCTCTATGAAGAAAGAGATCGGACTGGCACAAGAAAGCACAGGAAGTTTTCCTCGCTGCTTGTCCATCTGCAGATCTCTTGCTGTAGCATGACATTTTGCAGGCTATCGACCATTATCAGAAACAGAGCACAACCCATCACTTTGCTCCAGTTTGGCTTGCAAGAGATGTACACCTGCCCTTCAGTCAGCAGTGGAAGAAAGAGACACTCAGTGACCAGACATCTCGTGGGTGGAGGGGCAAGAGCAGAAGGGAGCTACTTGCCCTGGAACTGGATTTTAGCTAACAGTTTGGTGCCTGGTTTTGACTCTTCAGCACCTGGTGTGAGGTTGTGAGTTGAAGCATGTCCTGCACAACTCTGCTTTCTTGTGGGAAGGAAAATTGATAATGAAGAGCCAGGTTTGATTAGACAAGAAAAGAGGTGAGACAAAGAAAATGACACAAAGTGTGCCCAGCGCACTCTTTGGCAAGGGAGCTTGTGCCAGAAGTCTGGAGTATAGAGCTTTAATCTATGTCTCTTGACAGTCAGAAGTTTAGATTTGCATTGTTTTTGCAGATTTTACCTCAGATTTTACAAAGCTCCACATCTTTCAGAAGATATGCTAGAGCCTTAACTGTACATTTTTCAAGTAGGTATTTGGGCATTTGCAGTGGTGGAGCTAGAAAACCCTAATAGTTTGCAACCATTCTGCACAAAATAGTTGAGTTACACAGGAACCACAGTCCCTCTCAGAGCTTCTTCTACTAGTGAGACCATGTGCTGTGATTTGACAGACCCTCCTAAAATATTTTATTTCTGGTTGTGCAAGTTGACTTAGATTCTTTCCCCGAGCTGTCTGGACCTATATTTAGTTTTGCTAGGAAAGAGTGAAACAGACTTTCAGAAGACGACCTTCAGAAACCTCTTGCTGAGGACCTGATTAAGTCTTCCCTTTAACTGCAGCTTCCCTGCCATCAGTGGATCAACCATCAAGTCACCCTGAAGTAAGATAAAGGGGACATCTCAAAAGACAATGAAGATGTACAGTGCACAGAGTCTAGTTCTCAAAATTTCTCTGAAAAAAATTTTATGTTTTAGAATTAGGAGAGAGAGTACCATGAAGCAGGCATGTGTGAAAATGAGCTGGCAATCAAAATCCATAATTCTTAGTGTGATTTCCTTTCCCTTGGACTACTTTTTCAGTAGTAACTGTAGCTGACTGCTCTTTACCTAGGCGTTGGACCTCAGCTGCCATTAGCAGTATTGGCACAATATGAACTTCATGGTTTCTGGGTTTATGTTTATGTGGTAGTAGGAATGCGTTTAAAAGCCTCTGCCTTCACAAGGAGATGAAATGTAAATGTTCATCGCCTCTGAGCATATGGCAGAAGCATTTGTGGCTCAGACAGAGCCTCCACAGCAAGTGAAATGACAGTGATGTGGGGGGTAAGGGTAGAGAAACATGAGTTTGGAGATAGAACTCTGTTCCTACTTCCATGAGGGACTTCTTGGACAGATTATTTGCTGCTTCCCATCTCAGTTTTTATCTTATGAAAGTGAGCTAACAATTTACCTGCTGGAAAGGATGGCACTATCACACCTGACTTCTGAGCGAGACACAGCTCTGTGTGAAGAAGTGGCATCACAACATGTAACAGAAGATTATTTCATCATGTAAGTCACAGAAAAGGCATAATGAAGATTACCTAAGCGTGATATCTTTTGGCTAATAAGCATTTGTATCTGCAATCATATTTTCATGTAATTTTCTATATCCCATTACTTGTTGAGTATTAGCACTACAATAGGTGCTACACGAGCCACACGTTAATACATGAACTGTACATCTAGCAGCTTAATGTCTAAAATAAGTTTACAACACCACAAACCAAAACCTGTCTTTTGCAAACTAGCTCAGCCACTGAAGCATTCATTTGTTTCAGTTTGTGTCTA